>VMDR010003683.1:0-68933 GCA_007922815.1 Macrotus californicus
CTCCCTGTGATCTCCATTTCTGTAATTCTATTCCTGTTCTAGTTGTTTGCTTAGTTTGTTTTTGTTTCTGTTTTAGGTTCAGTTGTTAATAGCTGTGAGTTTGTTGTCATTTTACTGTTCCTATTTTTTATCTTCTTTTACTTAGATAAGTCCCTTTAATATTTCATATAATAAGGGCTTGGTGATGATGAACTCCTTGAACTTGACCTTATCTGGGAAGCACTTTATCTGCCACTCAGATTTAGAATGAGGAAGCACAGAATTTTCCAGAAGCCAGAGACTGTATCCCTTAAAAGAGCACCTACCACAGTTTTTCTCCGTAAATGTTTGTGAGGGAATCAAAAGAAAGCAGTTGGTTAAGCAAATCCTTATTCCATGGATAAACAGGAGACTCAAAAAACTGACCAAGATGTTGAATTTGGCAAAACCCCAAGGTCACACAACATGTCTTGATGTGACGTTATCTATTCCCCACCAACCAAACATGTAGCAGTTCTCAAAGTTTTATTTTCAGCCAATGTGTCCTGTTAAATTTACCCAACGAGGACTTCTGATGGGTGGCTGTGGAATGAAGAGTCATTTTGGAATTACAGAAAAAAAAGAATCAGCTGCTAAATGCTGGTTTCATACACCTCATCATGACAGGGTCACTTCCCAGGATCTGCCCGTGCAGACCTGTGCTTCAAACTCACAGCCCTCGGGGGGAGGAAAACTCGACTCGAGTCTACCGTCCTCACTGGGCTCACGGGGAGGATTAATGAGTTAATAAGCATTAAGTACTTTGCAAGCCACAGGTGACTGGCAAACATTATTAGGACCACATTTTTCCTCCCAAAGTGGTTCAGGCTTTGAACAGAAGGTTAAATCCCAGGAGAAATGTCTACTTCTACCACAGGAAACTAGGTACCTGCTCTCAGGTAATGAGAGGCTGCCTGTTCAGACGCCCTGCGTCATCCAGTCACTGGTGGCAGGGACAGATTTAGGAAATATGAAGGCCACAGTATCCCCCAAAGTCCTACTGGACGGGAGCGAAGTAATGAGCAATTCCAGCTAACAGTGGCATCCGAAGCAGCAGCAGGAACGCTGGTGAGGCTGGTGTTTCTCTCAGCTCTTCCCTTTTCTCAAGTCTCAGACTTGTGTGGCTGTTTTGCAAATCACAACTCTGGTAACAATGTCCGGTCATTGGCTTCGGCAACACCCAGACTCTGTGTGCATGTGAACAAAACCTAGCCAGACTGTAATAATTGTGTGTACTAGATACAACTCAGGTGGTTACCGAGACTCCTATAAGCAGGGACAATACAGAAGCATTAAGTTCATATGAGGCTTATACATGTCTCCTTCCTATTCCCAGAACATTTCTTTGTCTCTATGTTTACTCTCAAAGAATAAACACCACACGATGGTTAAGAACCTAAAATTTATTGAAAGATCTCCTGTATCCCACCAAATGATGTCCTACAGGGTAGGGCAAAAGTAGGTTTACAGTTGTGAGTAGGCAAAACATAGTTTATTCATAAATTATTTATTAATTACTGTACTATTTTTCACATGAACAACTGTAAATCTACTTTTGCTCTACACTGTATTTATTTTGCAACCTAGGGTGTCTAAAACTCTAAAATGATCAGAGTCACCAAAAAAGGGAAAACTTCAACACTTAAAGAAGACAACAACCTCTGTATCAGGAGGCCCCACCCCTAATTTCATCAGTGTTCTGGCATTGCTGCCAACTTTTTGTTTTCAGGACAAAAGGATTAATCTATAGGGCTGTGAAGATTAGATTTTAGGATGAAAGAATGGAGGTGGGGAAAACACATAGGAAGCTATTGCAGGACTTCAAGGTAGAAGAAATTACTGGAGGTGACAATTCAAATATGAATTGATTTCCTGTGCATGTCAGGCTTCGTGTTGGGGGCCAAGTCTTCATTGCCATAAAGGGTCCCAGTCTCTGTGAACACCCAGTGCACACATAAATAACTGTGACATATATTAACTGCTATGACTGCAGTGTGAACAAAATGTCCCCAAATCACAAATGGAGAGGAAACTGATTGAGACTGGACAGTCAGGAAAAACTTCCCAACAATGACACATTTAAATAGGGTTTCACTCATTTTTGAAGGAGGGAAATTGTTTCCTGGCAGCACGAGATATTTATTCATTCAATCATTCCTTTATTCATTATTAATTTATTCATCAGGCTCTACCATGTGCCAGGCTCCACATGGGACCCTGAGTATGTTACACTGAGTAAGCTCAGTGGGGACAGATGAAAAGTGGCAGATGTCAGGATATGAAGTTTCAGTTGTATCCTGAGAGTCACTAGGGATCTCGCCAAGGATTTCTGAGCAGGCCAATGACAAGATCACAACTTCTATTAAGCAAAGTAGTTCTGGCCCCAAATAAAATTTTAAAATGGAGGGTAGTAGAAGTGGATGACTGACAGCTTGAAGCAGCAGACACTGCTACAGACTAGGAACAGATGGTAAGACCTGACCAGGGCAGGAGCCTCGGGCACAGAAAGAAGCACAAGGATTTGCAAACAGTGTGAGCAGAATGAACAGAACTCTGACAGGTGGGCGGGTACAGAGACCAGGCCTGTTTTCTGGCTTGGGTAAGTGGTTAGAGAGTTAGTCTTTAACCCAACGGAAGGGCAGAGGGGGAAGGTAAGTTTGAGCAGAAGAGTGAAAGATGATGATTTTGGTTTGGGGCATGTCCAGTTGAAGACATTTCTGGGTCATTCCTGCAGAAATGTCCAGTGGATATGCCTGATGTTAAGATAGAGGCAGCAGCTAGAGAAGGGGATTTGGGAGTTCCGTGCAAGTCAGTGACAGCTGAAACTGTGGCAGGAGCAAAGAAGTAGATTACAGATAGTACCTTCCCAAAGCCTACTAGACACATAGGTGGGATGACGATCTAGTGAAAACAGGTGTGTGTCTGAACAGGTGAACAGGAGAGGGTGCTACTATGAAGTTAACAAGGCATGAGAGAGTTTCCAGAAAGAGGGCTGGTAAGTAGCATAAAGTGCTGAAACACAACCCCTTCTACATTTCTTTTCCCGCCATCACTGCATTTGTCCTATCGGCAGACACATCCTTTAATATCTCCTTTTAAGCCATGCCTTTCTATCTATTTGTGGCTACGGTATATATAATAGTTAAATCCGAAACTCCATTAACATCAGGGTTTTCTGCCTCCACTTTGGTGAGATGTCCAACGAGATCAAGAATCAAAACGGAATAGCAGACATGTGTCCAATTATCGGCATGGGCTCAAAGGCACTCCATGGAGTCCACAGGAAGTCCTTTTGTCTAGTATATTTTATCATCCTTATGGATAATTAAGAGGTTTTCTAAATCATAAGTCAAAGTCATTTACTTAATAGCATTTCCAGAGAAATCTGAATTGCAGAAATGCTGCATTTCCAAGAAACAGTAATGGTTTCTCCGACTCTGTGTCTTACTCTTTGGATAGCCAGGTGCAATCTTCTAGGAGAAACCTGCAGAACCAAATCCAGCTAGTGCCTCAGACAAGCTGGATCCATTGCCACTGCCACAGCAGTTTGGTTAGCATTTGATATCAAAGAATAAAGCATCTTACCTGTTAAGCATATTTTGTTGTTGTTGTTGTTAATAAGCTAACAGGCTAATATTTTTCCTTTTTTTAAAAAAGAGCATACAATATTTTACATTCAGTTTTTGTTTTATTTTATTTTATTTAAATAAATATACACAGGCAGAAAAGTAGAAAAAAAAAGTAAGAACACAACAGTTCTGGCCCACTTAGAGACTGAGTAATTAAATCAGACTTTTTCTCATTGTCTAGTGCTTGCTATGCCCTGTGGAAATAATCTAATCCCTTTCTCCCTTTGATGGAAGCCAAAGCTCTTTTCTCAAATTAGATCCATAGAGAGTGAGATGCCTAAAGAAGCCAGTTGACCTAGAGGCTATCAGCAATGTCTGCTGAATCAGTAATTCCTCACTTTAAATCTAGTAAGTGGTGAGGAGTGAAGAGATAATGTCTAGAGTTGATCATCAAGGAAATGTAGCATAGGCATATTATTCAAGTTAGGGCGGTAACCACTGAATGAGCTAAATATGGAAACTGTGAACCTTGGTTTCCTCTGAGAAGTGAGCGGGGGATTGAGGAGGGTGGGGATGGCTGCAGCAGGAGACTGCTTTTCACTGAAAGACGTTCTGTACTTCGCAATTTATTTTAACCAACAGCATTTTTATTTGGCTAAGATAAAAGTGGAAAAAAGCAGTTGAATGTCATTGTGGCATGAATGCTAGCTATTCCTTTGACTTCTGTAATATAGATTTCTGACTTTGCATTCACAAAGTCAGAAAAGTATACAGAATATCTTCTATTTTACAAAGTAAAAGAATAACATTCAGGGAAGTTAAGTGAGCTGCCCCAGACTATGGAGTTTAGAGCCCAAGAAGCTTCTCTGGGAGGTCTGTACTTCATCCACATAGGCCCAAGCTCCTTCGTTGTATGAATTTCACAATTCAGGGAATGGATTAATTCTTATTCAGGACTTTTCAGACTAGACTATAGGCCCTCCTGCAAAATTATTATATCATAGCTCAGCCTCGCTAGACATTATAAATAATTATAAATGTCTGGTGTTAAAGAGATGATGGAAAGTACCAGGAGCTGAGGTGTGGAATTGGAATTTCCAAACGAAAGTGAATCTCTAGGGAGGGTGGAACATGGCTCCCTGTAAACCACCGATGATGTGATTCCATAGCCAGGTGTATCAGTCAGCTAGAGCTGCTATAACAAAATATCACAAACTGGGTAACAAATAGTTACCCAGCAACACAAAGTTATGTGTCTCAGTTCTGGGGGCCAGAAGTCCAAAATCAAGGTGTTGGCGAGGTTGGTTCTCTCTGAGGGCTCTGAGGGAAAAATCCATTCTGGGCACGTAACTGCCCTCTCCCTGTCTCACAAGGTCTCCTTCTATGTGTGGCTGTTGGTCCAGATTTCCCCTTTGTATAAGGATGCCAGTGATACTGGATTACAGCATAAGTTCATCTTCCATATCAGCAACAAGTCAATTTCCAAAGAAGGTCACCTTTTGAAGTATCGGGGGTTAGGACCTTAACATATGAGCGGGGGAGGGGGACACGATTCAACCTATAATGCCAGGAAATGATCAAATCTTTACATCCTTCCCCCAAACATTTACAGTGTTTACTGATGTTTTTCTTTTTTCTGGGAATATATCCCAATAAAAGTTAAAATCAATTGGAAAACAATATATATTCACTTTGCATTTAACTATTTTTAAATTCTCTGTCACATAAAATGTGATAACCATAAGATCATCTTCACTAAAGGCAGATTTATTCCAGGTGCTCCAGGATCAAAGAAAGTATGTCGTAATAATAATTTAAGTTACAAGTAACACACACACACACACACAAAATGTTATAAGCAGAGAAAATGCTGTACAACAAAGTCATCATCCAACAATGTAAAAGTATCCACCCAAAAGCTAATGGAAAAAGTTCAACCCTCAAGTGGCTACGTCATGTTTTGAGGGGTCTTATCAATTATAACTGTACAGTTTGTTGAGGTCTGAGCACCTCAAACTGGAAAACACACATAAAAACGTTAAATCCAATTTACCTTTTCATTGAACCGTGATATTTACCTCTTGCTTTTCACTCAGAAAGAGTGAACCCCTGTTTCCAGTCTACTCGTCTTGTACCAGTCTTCACACCAGGAACACTTCACAGGCAGTTTTAAGGGGGAAAATTTTCTCTTACCAGGTCTATCTAATCAAAGTTCTCCAATAATATGCAATTTTATATTAGCCTATAAAGTTTTGCAACTGTGTCTATCTAACTTGGGACAACTGTTCTGGGTAAATTTTGAAAATAAATTCTGCCAGCAAACTAATAGGCAGTAGCAGATATTTCTCATAAAACTAAGTCATATAAAGCTGACAGCTTTCCAAATATACCAACTTCTCATTCTTAGTCTATCTGTTTTCCCCAACACACTCCTTCGCTCACTCACTCTTCACTGAGTCACTTAATAATCATGGGTAAATCCCAGCTTACACGTGAGTTGCTTTCCTTAAATTCACGATAACACTGCTTGGAACTGGAATGCATCACTTGAAACAAAAGCAATGTTACTCGTAGACTTGGTCTTGGGTATTCAACACATGCCCATCTAACCATAATGAGATAACGAGAAAAAAATTATGTCAATACCCATAATTAAAGCACAAAATAAAGTGAATTATGCTTATCTATTTAAAAATTCTTTCTCCTTATCTTTAATCTTTTTTTAAACACTCCTTCTTCCTCCTACTTGCCCTGACGGAAGCCTGACTTTCCCCTGAAAATACTACTTCCTTTGTAACTCTTTCCAGTTCTGGCCACTCCTTCAGCCTCTATCCAACTTCAAGGGCAAAGAAGAAAAATCGGCAAACTCCTTATTCCTTAATGCCCCTTCCAGGTACTTGATCTCCTGCAATCTTTCACTGAATTCTATTCCTTAATCTATTAGAGGTGTGGCAGGTCCTACTCATGCCCCCCTTGCCAGAGAGTGTTCTCAGAATCCCTGCTGACTGAACACCAGGCCCTCTGGTATGATTTCCTGGACATGGCTGTCTGGACACAGGACAGACACCTGACCCAAGTCACACCAGTCAGATTCCTTCTTTCTCAGGAATTGGGAATTGGGATATGCTCGGTGCGGAAGGCTATGAAAAATGGTGTTGACAATAGTACAGGAAAGGAAGCACATACATTCAAACACATTCATTCATTCATTCATTCATTCATTCACCAAATATTTAGTCGTTGCCTTCTGCTAGCCAAGTGCCATGACAGGCCCTTTATTGTACAGACTTTTCAGGAGGTAACTAGTAGAATAATTTAGCTAAAGCGGAGTGTTCATGTGGGAAGAAGAAATGTAGGCTGCGGCTAAAACTGGGGCAGGTCCTCATGGCAGACGATAAATCTGAGGTTTTCTCCTGCAGTTAAAATGAAAAGGTACTGGTTTTAGAAAATGTTTCTTACGAAGTCCTCTGCTTCTCCGTCACACAGGCTTCAAGACTTAGACTTTGAATGTAACCAGAATTGACTGAAATAAAATTCCAACCCATCCTTTTTATTCCGAGGATTGAACTACCGTTTACACTATGGCTCTCCCCAACTCGGTGCAAGGCAAACTCTAATAGAAGAAAAGAGAAGAATGTGGCCATTCTATAGGTCCTTCCCCCCAGTGGATTGTAAGCACCTTGAGAACTGGTGCTTGATTCACATGCTTCTCTCTCTGGAACCTGCTACAACACTCAGTACCTAGGAAATGTACAAAATGTGCAGATCAGGACTGAATAGGAAACAGGCATCATGAGCTTGGAGATGCGGCTGGGATGAAATGAGTTAAAAAACAATCAGAGATTTACGAAAGAGTACCTCACTGGGTGTGGAGACTCAGTCTGGGAAATGTGCCTCCTTTGGCATAAAGAGAGGGTGGGAGGCAGAAGAGCTGGAATGACAGCCAAATACTTTCAAAGAGCAACATTATGTCCTAAGGACAGGGTGATTTAACGGTATGCAACACACCTGTGCTTGCCCAACGGCAGAGTGATTGAGAAATACTGTTATCACCTTCAGAAGGAAGTTTTCTGAAACACATTAAATATGATAACCTCCTGGTGAATTTTTCCACAGCTATTGAAGCAAGCACCTCTCATTGTGCTGCTAAAAGGCTAAGGCAAGTTGAGACCTAAGAGAGAGGACCCAGGCCGCCCATGAAGAAAGGCTGTTCCCAACTGTAGTCCATCGGCACACAGTCTACCAGGTGGTCTGCTCCAGGGACCAACTCCAGTTCAAAACCTCTTTTCCTTCCCGAGTCCGGGTTTCTTCTAAGAACCGGACTAACGAAGGCTTGGGCGGTGCAAGGCCAAGGAGCTGTGCGACGGCAGTCAGGCTACTTGAACTACAAACCCCACATTGTTTTAATGGATCTGATACAGGTTTTTTGAGGGTGATTAAAAAGATCCTGTTCACAAGGCTCTAGAACACGTCATCAAAGATGTAATCTGAATTTTAACGCTGCTGCCAAAGAACAAAAAATTTATCAGAGTTTTTTTTCATCTTCATATAGTTGCCGTTTGAAGCACATGAAAGAATTTCTGTGAAGTATGACTAGCTCACAGTGTCTTTCTCAAAGATAAAAACAAGCTTCAACTTATTTTTAATATAGGTCAAGCACGATCATTTTTTTATGCTGTGCATGGGGCGGGAGGGGATCCTGCAACTGGTTTAATTACGCCAATAGCAAGGCAATGCCCAGGAAATGAAGCTTTCTCCCTGTGCTCCTCATTCCCCCTCATGAATCAAAGTGGAGGGACGAGCATGTTCAGCTCGAGGAAGGCAAACTGCACTGCCAGTGAGCAAGAAGCTACAGTCCTTGGGAAGTGCTTTAGACCGTGCAACGTTCTGACCCCTGAGTCCACTCAGTCACTGTGAACACGATGCTGGAAACTTTTGGAAAAAGGATGTTGCCCTCTCAAAACTTCTCCCACCATGGCGCTCAGCCCCCACCAGCCCAAGTTCATTTACAACAGCAGAAATTTCCCAAACTTCACACAGAAAGCTCAGAGGGTAAGGCCTTTGTTTCAAATTGACTAACTAGAAGGTCTTCTGTGAAGCCTTAGGTTGCATTCACTCATTCGTTATTCATTCAGTTAGTATTTATTAAGTGCCCGCTAAATTCCAGGTATTCCTCCAGGCATTGAGCACACAGCTTCAAACAAGGGGAAAGAGACATGAAACCAATAAATAATATATAGTATAGGCACAATATATACAGGGGTGGGCAAAAGTAGGTTTATAGTTGTTTGTCTAGAAAAATACAAATTCATAAACAATAATACAAGAATAAACTGTGTTTTGCATACCCACGACTTTAAGCCCGCTTTCACCCTCACTGTATTCTAGAGAGAATATAATATGTCCTGCATCCTGTGATGTGCAAGAAAGAAGGCGGGGCAAAGATATAGGGGGCGGGGCTCCTGCAGGTCACATTGGTAATAACTAGTATTAATTAGTAACTCAGTCTGTGCTGATTCTAGATTTACAATCATCTTTTTCCTTGTTCCTTACTCGCCTCCCCCAATTTCTTCACTGCTGCTTCAAACTCTGATCCCTCCAAAATTGGGGATGAGGAGCAAAAGTCTCAGAAAAGGAATCACACCCTCCTATCTCCGGAGAAGGGCCCGAAAAGGGCCACAGCCACACCTTCTGAGCAGCTTCTGGATTTATTTCTAACTTCACAAAACCGTTTTCAAATGATTCACCCTCTGATTAGCATGGGTCACACTGGCTGCCTGCTGGCTACGATGTCGGAAGCCTTGTAAGTGGGGTTCTCAGCCCTGGCAAATACAAGCGCAGGGTATCTAGTCAAATTTGACTTTCAGACTAGCAACAGATATTTTTTAACGTAAGTGTGTCCCATAAATTATTTGGGACATACCTCTGCTTAGAAAAATTATTTGCCTCAAATAACTGTGTTTTACCCAGCAAACCTACATGTGAAGACTTTGGGGACCTACTTAATGGTTTCAGTAGCATGGGTGTCAGGTTCCGACTCATCCAGACGGTAGAGAAATTGCTCCCAAGTGACCAGCTTCATAGCAAGGCTAATGTGCACGAAAGCAAAATTGCTATGTGCACCGTGACGGAGAGTAGTCCCCACCTGTTTTATGCATGCAGATCAGCCTGCCAGGACCGCTGTCGTCCACCCCTCTGGGTGCTGACTCACACACCCAGAGGCGATGAGGAATTCATTTGAACACTTCATAAAGTCAAATGGTGTCATTAGACACCTGACAAAGAGGAAAAAAAACCTGTGCTAGAATTCAGTTACTATGCACTCACTCCTTAAACTCCTTGCTAAATTTCAATCGGGTTTACTCAAAACCTCGTAGAGAAGGTGTCTTCATTTGCTAGGGCTGCTATAACAGAGCACGACATGCTGGGTGCTCTTTCAGTTCTGGAGGCCAGAAGTCTGAAGTCAAGGTCGTGGCGGGGCTGGCTCCTCCTGAGAACTGTGCGGGAGAATCTGTTCCAGGCCTGTCTCCGACTTCTGGTGGCTGCTGGCAGCCTTCATAGTTTCTTGGCTTGTGGCAGCATCCCCCAGATCTCCGCTCTCGTGTTCCAGTGGTGTTCTCCATGCATGTGTGCACACGCCCGTGTCCAGATGTCCCCTTTTCATAAGGCCATACTGAATTCGGGGGCTCACCCTACTCTAGTTAGACCTCATCTTAACTAATCACATCTGCAACCATCCTGTTTCCAAATGTCACGTTCTGAAACACTGGAGATTAGAACTTCAACAGGTGAATTGAGAGGGGACATTGTTTAATTTATAACAAGGGGTGAAATCTGTACATGTGTTAGAAAGACTGCAGAAAGAGCCAAAAAGTTTATTAAACGGTTCTAGATATAAAAACTGGGAGGAAAACGTGCAAAGTGGGAGATTCCAGGGGCCTGGGACCCTGCCCCCAAGAACCCTGGGGGAAAAGGGGCTGGTGAGGAGATTGAAACCCACTGATTTCACACAGTGTGGTTGTAAGTAGGCAGCATAGAAGCGAATGCATTACTCTGGGTCCAGTTCAGGCTCTGGCTCTGTAAAAGCATTCCTCACCCTCCCCAGCTTTCAGGCCTCCTCTGTTGGGTGTAGCATGAACCGTCCGTAACCCAGACGGTTGGTAACTCAGCAAAGCTGTCGAAGAGTGTCGTGTGCATTTTCCACGTCTGTTCACTCTCTACCATTGTATCAGATATACTTTCCACAGTCCCAAAGTATATTTTGTGTGCATTTGTGGGCATGTTTTACATTATGTGCTCTCAAATATATGATTATAAACACACCTACAAAATATTAAGTAGCTGAGAAGGGAATTTTAAAAATTCATGTCTGAGATTCATTTTTTTAGAAAAGCTTCTTCTCTTAAATAATTCTTCCAGGACTTATGGGCATTGCTAGAGGATACACAGCTTACTCAATACTTGGAATGGTTATAAAATTAGATTCATTTTTTTCCCTCATAAATACCGATGATAAGCATACCAAACTGGAAACATAGTCTCCTGGCATTCTATCATTGTGGAGGCAAAGTTACATTTATGGAGAGTACATTTTCCAGCCAAATGAGGAATGATGATTCCGGGATACAAGTTATAATTTAAAATAAGATGTACCCATATAAAAATCTTACAGTGCTTAGAATATTTGAAATCCAGTACATCCCTTTCAACAGTCTGTGTTCCAAGTGTTAGAAGTATGGATCAGGGTAGCAGAGCTGGCTCTGCTCCTTTGGGCCCTCTGTCAGCCAGGGCTGACAGGACACAGCCCTGTGGCCTGGGGACCTTCCCGAGCCCTTGTTGACCCAGAGCCACATACTGGACGTTATTTCAGTCAGTAAAGCTCACCAACCGAAGCTGCTTGTTTCTGTGTTTTGGCTAATAACCAACAAGCAGTTGCTAATAGGCCAATTCTGTTCAGTTCACTGAAGATTTTAAGATGAACAAGACCTGATTCCTTCTCTTAGGATCATCCTGTCCGGTGCAGGAAGACAACTATACCAATAATCACCAACACACTTTGCAAGATACTGTACTAGCTTCTGTATTAACTCTTTTAATTCTCCTGTCAACCCTACAAAGAAAGCACTACTGTTACTCTCGTAGTATCAATGAGAAAGCTGAATTCTAGACAGGTAAGGCTATACTGCTCAAGGTTACAAAGCTAGTTTGACTACTTTGCTCATGCTTCCACCAAGCTTTTGACCGTCACTTTGTGACTCAATAGTTTCTTTGTGGCCAAAATAGAAACAGAGTTATGAAAAGAGAGGTGTGCTGTTAATGTCTTTTGTGTGCTCCAAAGCACAAAAAAAGGAAAAGCAATCCACAAGACCCAGAGACTCCAGGCGAAACAGAGAAGACATCTCTTCCATAGGGGCTACGAAGTGCCGGAGTGACTGCGTCGTTCAGAGCGGGGACTTTAGGCAGTTCCCTTCACCATCTCACGTCCCCACCACTCTCCCAGTGGGTCCTGGGATGATGTCCCAGACAAAAGTCTCACACCGAAAGCCTCGTCACAGGTTCTGCCCCTGGGGGATCACAAATGGAACCCAACTCAAAACATGAAACAAACAGATACACATGATGCACTGAAAAATGAAGTAGAGTCAGGACTTTGGAGATATCTGAGTCAATATCAGTATCAACAAATCTCAAAGAAATTATTATTAATATATTCAGGGAGATCAGCAAAAATATTGCACCCAGAAAACAAGAGGGCACTCCATAAAACATGAGCAATGAAGACAAGAAAATGTTCTTGGAACTTAGAGATAAGGAAGATGAAATTTTAAAAATCAATACAAGAATTGTAGATACAAACTTAGTCATTCCTCATGAAACAGAACAAAAATAAAAATAAAAGGATAATTGGAGAGAGAAATAAGGCAACAAGAAAAGTCAGTCTATTAGAGTGTCGATACAAAGTCTCCAACGTCCAACTAAAAAGATTTCTACACAGCCAAGAAAAAGCAGGAGAGGAATCGTCAAAGAAATAATACGAGGGAATGTTCCAGAACTTCAGTGTAAGAGTCTTTAGTCCACAGACCCCAACAGACTCAGTAAATGGCACCCCTAATGTATTAGTTATTTTTATGACACTCCTAGACCCGTAATATACCTACCGACTCAGCTTATTAAGTAGTTAAGTCCAAATGACACAGTGTGTCTTCATGCCCTAAACACCCATCGTCTGTTGGGTCTATACAACCTGACAAATCTTGGAGTCATAGCAGGTCCTGGGACCCTCACTTCCTGTTCCATGCTGGCTTTGCAATGCCTATATGTCATTAGAATGCATATCTTTATATGAAAATAGGTGCTTTAATATTAGAATCTCTATTCTAACATTCTGTGAAATAGAAACGATGGTATGGGGAAGGGTGGGCAAAAGAATGCCGTAAGCATGTATTATTTTGATTCAGACAAATTCTAAAAACAAAGTAGAAAACAAGACAATATATGAATATTGCAAGCAAAAAAGAGAAATCATCAATCATTAACCTTGATTTTCACTGCCGACGACGAAAGGCTGTTTCAGATGAAAGCATTTGAAATGCAGGTCCCGAAGTAGCCAAGCAACTCCCTATATCTTACATTTCCCTTGGCGTACTGAGCCCTACTGCGCCAGTCACCTCTTCCTGGGGCATTCCTTCTCACTAAAGATATCCTCAGGGTCCCAAAAGATCTGCGACAGCATTCGCTCCTTCAGGACTTACTGTTACCACTATTATTCTAATACAATGGATTTGTAGTTCATGTAAATGTAATTTATTGCTCTATACCTGCTTCTCCTCTGGACTGTTCTATTTTAGAGGAACAAGAGGTTCGCCTCCTTCTCTATAGATGTTTGCTTTCTGTACCAACAAGGTCCAACCTTACAAATGCTTACAAGAAAGTGAATTTTAATAACTGCTTGTGTAACAATTATACACCGTATCTCATCAATTCAAACTGCCCATTTATTTCATAGTTTATCTTCTCTGATGTGGGGAATGTGTCTTATAATTGCTGGAGGCCTGGGTAGAAGCTGAGTTTCTTTTTTTTTTTAAGATTTTATTTATTTTTAGAGAGAGAGGAAGAGAGAGAGAGAGAGGGAGAGAAACATCAATGTGTGGTTGCACCTCGTGTGCCCTCTACTGGGGACCCGGCCTGCAACCCAGGCATGTGCTCTGACTGGGAATCAAACCTGTGACCCTTTGCTTTGCAGTCTGGCACTCAATTCATTGAGCCATATCAGCCAGGGCAGAAGGCAGGTTTCTTGCAAAAAGTCTTTCAGCTGGTCCTGCCATTCATCTGGGCCCCCAGCCTGAGACCATGTTAGACTGAACGGTCTGTCTAAGTATTTTTTTAAACTCACACTGACACCAGAAATTCAAACCCAAATATTTATTGGAACTGACTTGCAATTCAAAACCTTAGCAATATTGTTTTTCTTCCTTCTACCAGTAGCAAAATTGAGACATGTGAGTTCCCTTGCTGTCCCTTTCTGTCTCACGGGTTTATTTTTCATTTATTCCTATAGAGAAGGAACAGCCCTTGGGTACTCCAAATTTAAGCAGGTATCCTATTCCATTCCCCATGTTGGACATTTTTTTCTTTCTTAAGGACACATAAACAATGATATATCTTTCACTGGCCTCTGGAACTCCGTGAAATAAAATACTAGATGATAGAATAAAAAACTAACATATAATGCTGACTGAGGAACAGTTCTGTCAATATTTTATATTTTTAATTAAAAAATCAGGCTTCTTTTTGGTTCATAAGATATCTAAAATTCTATAATTACTAGAAAATGTTTCAGAGAAATTTGAATTTTGCTGTGGAGATTAAATCCTGACTAACCGGCTTTCCCTTTACAAAACACTTTTCTGCATGTTCCTGCACATCAGCATTTTAAGACACAGTTTACATTTGCCCACCAAAAACCACAGCAGCCTGCACTGTGGCTGGGTTGATGGAAAACTTGGGAGGCTTCTAAAAATCATCAATGACATACACCCCTGCAAGCTCATAATTCACCCCTACAAGGCACACAAACTAGGCCATCGGTACATCATTAGGTTGCCAACATGGCAATTCCCAAACCGTCCCCTGGACCCCCCAAAAGCTTTCCTCTAACATATAATTGAACCCTCTCTCTGAAGATAATACTTAGCTAAGCATGAAATGTGACATACTTTATAGTCAGTAATTATTTAGTGCTTACCATGTCCCAGGCAATGAAGTAACCACTGTACTCCTCCCAGTGAACCTACCGATTAAGAAACTGAGGCTTGTAGTTCAAGGAACTTGCACAAGATCACACAGAGACAAGGAGCTAGAACAAGAACTGAAGCCCAGACAGAGTAACCAACTGCAAGGCCCACCCTCTAACCCATTATATGATACTTCTTTGAGGAGGGGGGGGAATGCCGTGGGAAGAAACAATGGCAGCTTGAACGGTGATGCAAACAAACTGGACACACCAATTTCAGGAACGCTCGGCAACCTGTCAAAGTTGAGACAGACCTTGGCACATTTATCCACATGCTGAGAAAGATGCTCCAAACCACAGGGAGAAGAAGTACCAGTAGCATTAAACGGTACCAAGCAAAAGTACAGGTCATCATTTTAATTTCCATTTATAATCACTATTTATTGTGAACTTTTTCTCTGGTCTGTCCCCTTTTGGGAGCGGGGCTCATTTGCACGAGTCTGTTAGGACATTTCCTTTGTGGTGTGTATGACATATTTTCTCTTAAGTCTCACTCTGCCGGCCAGAGCTGAAGGCAAGCCTTATTATAGATCAAAGCCAGTGAAGTGGGTAATGAGGTTTGGTATATAAAACACTTGGTATAAATGCAGAGGGGACTCTGGCTTTTCTTTCACATTAACTGCATGGAAATGCATCATTTGAAACCGAATCCTTACGAGGAGACCAGCTACTGAAGAATCACTCCCCCTCACCTAACAGACCACTGGCAGCTGGATGCCTTCCACAGATGCAGAGCCCAGTGCAGTGAGTTATTTTTAATGCACACTCCACGGGGTGACCGCTGAAACGCACTGCTGAACGTGAAGAGCATCACCCACCACAGCAGAAATGGAGAACTGAAGGACTGTTCGCGTCAGCTTCACTGAAAGGAGTATGGTCTGAATTCTCAGGCTGATGCATAAGCTTGAAAAAGAAACAATTAAAATATCTAAGCAGACAGTTTTCATCTCCTCAGGTAGAAAATGTTCTTACATATTCAGACTTGTAGGTCCCTGCGTCCCAGCAGGGCAAAGGAAAGGTGGTTATAAATATCCCATTAAAAGGATAATTACATCTTCCGATAACTTTTAAAATCATGTCTGGCTCCTCTTTTGTCAACTGTCTCTCAAGACGCGTCTATGTTAAGTAAGTGCTTCCCAGGTCGATAGTCACTACTTTATTTCTCCATAGCAAGGTATCATTTTCATTATTAGTGCCAAATGTTTATCAGCATGAGTGGTGGAGGATAGAAATCATCAAGAAGGGTCATTAAATCCCCCATTCCCTTACGCCTTTCCTTTCCCTCCCTCCCTCCCTCCCTTCCTCCCTTCCTTCCTTCCATTTTTTTTCCCTTTTAACACATTTTAACAGCCTAATATGCTCCAGATACTATATGCTATATATGCTCAGGTAAAAATCAGACTACCTCTGTTACTAACCTCCAGCACTCATAATCAGCTTCGAATGCCCAACCTCATCTCCTGTAAGTTCCCGGACTCAGAAGCCTTGCCTGGTGCCCCCTAGACTTCTTTCTGCCCCGGCGTGGTGTCTTCACTTTGCGTCCTATGCGACAGGAAAAGCTCGCTGGGGTGTTGGACAATCTGATGTCCCGTTCCCTCAGGCGCAAGTTGACCCCAAATGAATCCCCTAATTTCTGGCACTTCCATTTCCTCCTGTACCAAAGGGAGATCCTCACACCAGTCCAACAATCCCCAGAGGGGCATCCGGTGACAAAAATCGTAATGTGAGTGAAGTCACTTTACAAACCAAAGCCTTGCTCAGGGAGACGCTCCTAACTATAATTCAGGGTCAAGGGGCTGAGCACCAGGGCAGCTGGATGGGCACGGGGAGCCAGGTCATTTCAGGAGAGCCTTGCCAGCCCTGCTCTTGCCAACCTTGCTCTTGCCACTCGGCAAGGTCTGAAGGTCACATTTCACCTGCACAGACACTAAGTTAGGGCCACAGTGCGTGATAGGTATACTGCCCTCGTGGCATTGTGAGGTAGTGTGGGGCTACTCCTGGCCTTCGGACAATAAGTAGGTCAGAAAGAGGATCATGGAGCCGTGATGACATCATGCCCTCCACCCACACATTTAATGCCTTTTCCACCCTCACTAAGCATTTGCTGCACACCGTGGCTATAACTTTTGTAGTGTGAGGTGTGGCAGCAAAACTAGCATGAATTTATTTTTCCTTCTTCACACTTTCGTGGGTAGAAGATTTGTTCTTACCTACCTCACCTCGGCATATGACTCTTTTTCTTTCATTATTAAGTAGAGAACTTTCACCTTTTCACTTAAAGAAAGCTCATTATGGCTTCTGGCTGGCATATCCAAATGGCCACCATCACTACTCTTGTGCTTTGGGGACATTATGAAGTACAGTATGGGTAACTGAACACAAGGGCTGCGATACAGCAACAGTGGATCTGATAACCAGGATGGCTACTAGGTGACTAATGGGCATGGAGGCGCTGGACCAAGGGATGATTCACATCCCACGCAGGACGAGACAGAGATTTATTTCATCATGCTGCTCAGAATGATGCATAATTTAAAACTTATCATTTACTTCTGGAATTCCCCCATTCAGTATTTTTGGACCATGGTTGACCGTGAGTAACTATCCGTGGAATGAGAAACTCTGAATAAGGGGAACTACGGTAATTGTTAAGAAGACTTTTTTCCCATCATCTATACTGAGGGGTCAGATATCATCATGGACTTACTGATGGCCATCTTCCATCAAGAGCGGGGGAAAGCCGAGGTGACTACAGACCTGGACCCAGTTGTCCCTGGCACTCAATGAATCCCTGCATTTGTCTCCTAGGTTCCCCTTTTTGAATTGGGTTATTGTCAAGTACAACTAAAAGTCCTGACTCATATGTACACTGACCACAGATCGGTCTCAGCATCTATGAGCCCAGGGCTTCTTTATCTCCTATAAAATAGGGATGATCGTTATGATAAAAGTGATGATGATTATAATGATGGCGATAATAACAACCCTCACAGGGCTACCAGAGCATCAAATGAGGTCATAATTGTGAAAGTGACCTGTAAATCCTGATGTCAGCAGTTGTCATTTATGCTACTCAGAATGGTGTACGATTTAAAACTATGAATTGTAATTTCTGGAATTTTCCCATTTAATACTCTCGGACCGCGGCTGACTGTGGGTAACTGAAACCATGGAAAGCACAACGGTAGATAAGGGGAGAGCACTGTAACTCATTATAACAATGACAGCAAACTGATGTTCCAGACAGGAATGGATACGACCTAGCTGGGGCGAATCATTGCACTCCTCGAGCATCACTCTCCTGATCAACACTCTGAGGATAAATGTCCCTAATCTGCTTACTTTATAAGGCTGTTGATGAGGCTCAGAACTGTAAGCCCTGTACTTGAACCTCAGCCTCAACACCTCTTCACTGTGTGTCTTTGGCAAGTGACTTAAGCAGCCAGTGCCTCATTTTTCTCATCTGTAAAACAGACAGTCATCGTATCAGGTTACCGTGAGAATCAACGGTTTAGTCCACGTAAAGTGCTTAGAACAGCATCTGGCACAATGCAAGTGATAGGTGAATGTTGGCCGCTGTGGCATATGTAAAAAGGGTTTGGAAAAAGTTAGCTATTATAAACTGGTGGAGTGGTGTTAGCATTCTTATGGAGCACCAGTTCTCCAAAGGGTGGCAGGTCAATGCACCCCTCCCCAAGGGCAGTTCAGAAATTTACCTGGGCACTTCAGAGGTCAACGGGCATGGGGGTGGCATACTACTAGCCTTTAGTGATAGGAGCCAGGAATTCCAGCCACCTCGAGACATCTGGGGCCGTCACCTGCAGTGAAAGCTTTTACCATGTCCCAAGTGACAGCACAAACTCCGACCCGCTGTCACTGGCAGCCGTGCTTTGATGGTAACGTCACAAACAAGTGCTAGCACCCGTATCCTTCATTATAAGCCCCTGCTGTAGCTGTGGCATGCATTTATCTTCTGAAGCTTTTTGAAAAACTAATTCACTCCATTTTTCCACCATATTAATGTTAAAAATATAATAATAATAGGGCATTATATTGATTTTTAAATTTAAACTAGAGTTAGGTTATATGATTTATAAAATTCATTTTACAGTAATAAAAAGAGGCATTGGAAAAATGCTGGGTCTGAATTGAATTTGAGGTGAAATAAGGTTTAGATGTGGCTTAACCCTGCCCCCGAGCTTTCCAGTGAAAATCAAGCCCCAAACCCAGAAAGCATCTTGTAAAGAGTGACAGTTAGTTAGAAGATAAATAACCCAAGTTTTAAGTCTGGAGTTTTGGGGTAGTCTTTAAGAATTGTACATCAACCAAAAAGAGAAAAAAAAAAACCGTACATCCTAAATAAAGTTGTTTTTTTTTTAAAGATCAAATTCTCATCCAATCCTGAGTTTTTAGGCTAGCAAAGTCTTGGCCCCTTCCTTGCACCCCACATCCCTGCCCCACCACCCCCACTACCATCCCTGGAGAAAGTGGTTCTGAAAGTCACACGTGAAAGCCAAGCACTCCTGGGAGCAGCCTGGGGGAGACACTTTGATGGGCAGGGTTAAGGTCAACGATTGTCTCTGACTTTCTCCTTTGGCTTTCCACTTTTTCTGGTTCAGTTCCAAAGGAGACCTTTAGGACCCAGGGATGATGCTGTCCACCCCCAAGCTCCAGAGTCCAATATGAGCCTTCCAGAACATCCTGTACTTCTTAATCTTGACAGGGTTATGGAGGAACTAATTGTCTTGTAGCTTCCACTTCTGTTACCAAAAGGTTGACATGTTTCAAATTACTATTTTACTAACACTCAAGGGGCAAAAAAAACCTCCTACCATTCCCACCCAGAGAGGCCATGGCTGCTTATGTAGATGTGCCCTGCTCCACCCAGAGGATGCCATTCACCTGGCGGCCTGTGGGAAGGGTGCCCCCTGCAGTGAGGGGCACAATATCTGCATGCCCACATGCAGGGTGCCTGCTCCCACTCCCTAACATGGGAAATGAGTTCACAGTAGGAAGACTTTTTGATATGGACGTTGTTGACTAGTCAGTTAAACACTGACTTAACTGGCACCATTTGGTCACCATTTTAAGTTTGAATTATAGTTGAGTCTCCCTGCAGGCATTGTGTTCAGTGATGGAGGCCCTGTCCCCTTGGAAAGTGGGGTTCACACAGCAGCGCCCTCTTCTTAACCAGGGAGACGTGGTGCACAAGGGTGTTTTACCGCTCCATTCTCTTTCCCACCCTTCCCTGTCGAACATCCCACACAACTGCTGCTTCCTGCTCGGGGCTGCTCCAAGCACTTCAGCATACTTGAGGAGTGGGGAAGACACCTTGGCCCAGGAACCGAGGGAGCTGCCACTGACCCAAGTGTGCAGTTCCACCCAGAAGCTCAGAGTATCAGTTTCGCCTACGGGTTACACGTGCGAGCTTTTAAGTCAGACCTGGAACCTCTCAGCTATGTTACTTGAAGCAAATAACCTCCTGTCTCTACACTTCAGTTTCCTCATCGGCAAAGCAAACAACAGCATGAGCCTCATGTAGGTACTGGAAAGTGACCTGCAGAAATGCCAGTCAAGTGTCATGTATTACGTACAAGAGAAACATTAGCTACTGTGATGATTCCCTTTCCCCAGAAGAGTCATCTTCTGTACGTTATAACTTCATAGCACAAGATGCAGTAGAATAAAAATAAGGAATGTAAACTCTGGTGAAGAAATAAGCAAGGATTATCCCTTGGAAAAGGCAATTTCACCTTCATTTTATTTGAATTATACAGATAACTAATCACAGCAGGCGTTTGATACATGTGGGTTTTTTTCTTTCATTCCCAGAGTGCTCTTCCACGCAGCAGCCCTGTAATGTAGGTTCGGCCAGCCGGCATCTCCACTCGCATTCTTCCAGGGAGGTTAAGAGGACTCTGTGGCCTTGAAACTTGCTGTTCAGCATTTCACTCCCTAAGGTGTTTCACTTGTAGAGGCAGGGACTCTCCACTAGGGGGCACATGTCATGGAATGGAGTGTGTACTGGCAGCCATTGAGGGACTATATTCATTTCCATCAGCTCCCCCAACAAACCAAGAAAAAAAAAACAATCTAAATGAAAAATCAGTGTATTTGCCATATGAATATATCTTTAAAATATCTCCCTTAGCCCTCTCATCCATCGAGGTTACTTCTGCAAAGCCTTTCCGATGTAGAAATTCCGGAATCAAGATGGCATGGCAGAATATGAGCAAGCAGGTCTGTGTTTCAAAAAGCATTGCCAGGGGCCCTGGTGAGCCCCATCGGCTGGGGGTTTCTGCACCAGGCTGAGCTGCAAAAGAGGGGTGTGTGCTCTCTGACTTGATGGTATGTGGCCACTCCCACCAAATCTAGGACCAACACTTAGCCCCAGAATACAGGACACAATTCTGAGTGGGGCCTCTACTTGTGCTCTTCATAGGAGCCAATTTCTGACAACTCGGGCTGGAAATAAGACCACCGCCCTAGGTGGTTCTTCTCTAGAAGGCCGAGAGGTCTTCTCTAGGAAAAACATGCTAGAGGTTTTTACAAAACTCACTTTTTACTTGCTGCCTCAATAATGTCACCTAACTACACGGGGCTTAGTTTTTTCTTTTAAGTTTATTTTCAACGGCAGGGAGCCACCTTTTCTTCCTCTTTTGGGGTGAGAGATATTTTTTTTTTTACCTCTTTGCTAAGTCATTATTTATTAAATGAAAACCAAGAAGAAGAAGGGGCATAATGAAGAGTAGTTAAATAAAAAAAGACCTGCCTTTGTCCTTCTGTTATTTTACAGTAAATATTGCAAGCAGAGCAGGTGTCTACCAGTTGATAGTCCAAACTACACTGGCCCCAGGTCCCACCTGCCCCGTGTCACACGCACCAACACACACTGGAGAAAACTTTTGTCTGTTTACTTATGTTAATCATCAAGCCAAAGCAAACAGCCTTTCACTTTCTGTATCCAGGGTAGCAATTAAATATGAAGACATCAGGAATCCTCTAGTCAAATAAGAGGGGGTGGAAAACCCTCTGCATTCTAGGTCAGAGGGTGGGCAGGGAGTTGCATCAGATATCACACCTAACAAAGTTGGTTTCCCAACTGGGAACTTTCTCAGTTTTGCACAGCAGCACCACAGTCGGTGAACAGAATACTCACTGAAGTCCTGAATCTAGGACTCAAATCAACTACCAGTTTACGAGGTCTCACCTGAGCATGTCGGTGAGCACCTCGGCTCAAGGCAGAGGACCCATACCTAAATAAAAGACCCCAGGCAGCTCAAGTGTCAGTTAGAGAGAGGCTGGGTGAGAAGATAAATTAATTACACAGTGCGGACAGAGGCGTGGCCAAAGCCAGCTAAGAGGCAGAGAAACAGACAGCAAGTGAGAAACGCAGCCGCCACGGAAAGGGAGAATGCTTTATCTGCTCACGGCCCTACTGCCCTTCTCCCCCACAGAACCACAGACGGGTCCTACACACACCACGCATTCTATTCACAGTCATCGATGAGGGAGGGGGCTGCGGACACCACATCTCAGGAGAGTAGTTTCTAAGATACCTCACAGGAAGGGGAAACTGCTTACAAATGCAAAATTGTTTCCCCGCCCCTCTGGAAAAATACCCGAAAACGTACGCAGGAAAGCCACTTCACCAGCCCTCCACGCAGAGCAACCCAGAATCCAGACGGACCGACCAAGCACCCAAAGGTGAACGTTCGCATGAAGCCGGAACACACCCCCAGCTGGTGGCACAGCTCCCCGCCCAGAGCCCCAGTTTGCACTTGCAAAGAAGGAAAGTCGAGAAGGGCGGTGGGAGTTCTGGCATTCAAACGCCGCCACCCCTCTGCGGTCCCTCTACGAGTCAACTTTTTTCGCGAGGTTGTCCAGGCTGCTGAGGACGAGACTGTGCCAAAGAGGAAAACTATCTGAGCTGTGATTATTCCGTGCGTTCGCTTCCTAACGCGGACGGGTGACTCTCTACGTCTGCACTTCCTCTCCAGCTCCACTTTCCAGTCCCTACACTCCACGTGGATTATCTGCAGATAAAAATAAGGCAATGTGCACTAAGCATGCGACCCCGTGCTTGGCACATAGTAGAAATTTAAGAAACACTTCTGGCCTGGCATTGCACACACACCCCTACTGGGTCAAACCCTATAACGACTCCACGGTGGGGGATAAGTTGCCCCGTGGTCGGTAAGAGTTGTTAAAACTCCACGTCACCCTTGCCATCCTGGCCCCCTGGGTTGTGACAGCACGTGGGTGCGAGTGCGGGCGTCCTGGGAGCGTGAGTGGGTGTGCGCGCCTGGCACGGCCCGCGCGGCGTTAACCCCTTACCTTCCAGCAGCACCTCCTTGCCAGCGCGCTTCAGCGCCTGCACTGCCTCGTCGTGGGTGGCGTCGCGCAGGTCGGCTCCGTTCACCGACAGGATGGCGTCGCCCACGTACAGGGCTTGGGTCTGATCCGCCGCTAGCCCCTTGAAGATCTTGCTGATGAGGATGGGCATCTTGTTCTCCTTGCCCCCCTTAATGCTGATGCCCAGCCCGCCCAGCTCCTGCTTCAGCACCTTCACGCCACGCTTCTGGTTCGAGATGGACTCGGGCACCTGCTCGGGCAGGTCGGTGAAGGCGGTGCGCACTCCGGCCGGCGAGTCCGGGGGCTGCGCGCCGCCCGCGCCTGGGTGCCCGGTGCCCCTGCAGAATGTGCCATTGGTGGTGGTTCCAATGCCGTTGTACGCCGCAGCGCCCTCCTCGCAGCTCAGGACCAAGGCGTCCTCGCTCAAGTTCACCAGAACTTTGTGCCAGCGATCCCGCACCAAAACTTCCAGGAGCCCGCTCCGCTGCGCCCGGCCGCCGCCCCCACCGGCCGGCCCCGCCGCTGCTGCCGCCGCTACCGCCATCTTTCCGGCATTCTTAAAATGCCATGTGATTGCAAAACGGGGGAAAGTGGGGAAGGGTTGCGCGTGGAGGCCTCGGGGCCCGGGGTCGCGGGGAGAATGTGCCCAGCTGGGAGGAGGCAGCACGCGGGACTCCACTCCGGGAGTTCGCAGACGCGCTCAGCGCGAGTTGGCAGCCGCAGCCCAGCTGGTTCCCCCCTCGCCTGATCCTGGGCGGGGTGGAGCAACCTAAAAGAAGAAGGAGAGACAGAAACGGGAGGGAGAAAAAAAGCCAGCTGCCGGTTGCAAAACCCCAAAGCGGGGGAGCCGCGAGCAGCGAGCGCCGCGGACAGCCGGTAGGAGGCACGCTCGCGGGCAAGGGGAAGGGCGGGGACCGACCGCTCACCTGTTCCAGCCGCAGCAGCCTGGGCGGCCACACGCGGCCCTCCCGCTCAGATCCTCCCCGCCTCCCTCTTCGGGGCGCACGTCGCTGCAGGGACAGCTTCCCAGAGCCTTCTCTCTACCCGCCCCGGCCCTCTCCTCTCGACTCTCCCTTCCCGGCGGGCTCCCACCCCGCACCTTGGCTGGGTCCGTGTGTCCTGCCTTGGTCCCCTCACTGGATGTTCCTGAGCCCCCTCACCCTTCACAGTCTCCGTTGAATTGTCCCTTACTCCTAAACCGCAGTGTCCCTAGAGATCCACGGCTCCTCACGCGGGCTTCCTCAAACCAAGGCTTGGTGTCTCCTGCTGAGCTCCTACCTGTCACTCGCTCCCTTTCGCAAGGATGCTCAGGTGGACTCAGACAGAGGCCCAGAGTCCTCTGAAAGTGGAGATGGAAGGCTGTCCCAAGAACCCAGAGTGAAGCGTCAGCATGACCCAATCACCCCAAACTTCCTCTCTTTAAATGCAGGACATCTTTCTGCCAGTCTCTGGAGATGTGTTTCTGCTGGCTGGCTTTTTCAGCAGGTCACTTCTTGCCCTAGACCCCAGGGACAAATGTTCTTCCAGTTCTAACCCATCATATGCTCTATGCTTCTTGCCTTGCCTTGCCCCACCCCCACACCCTCAACATTACACAACATGCTTCCTGGGATTTTCTTCCCAAGATTTACGTTAGGACCACTTAAGAACTCAATTGCAATGGCTTGTATCTCAAAAGTTTCTTATTTAGAGCACAAGCTGCATTTTTCCAGGGGAACAGTATTATAATTGTCAGTGACCTTCCCAGGTCCATCCTGAAATGCCAACATAACTCATGTCATGCTCAACCTCCAGAAACCTGCTGGTCCTTGAAGCTCTTAGTTCCATCCCCACACTAAGCAGATCTCATGCGCCTCTCCAAGTATTTCACAGTCTCATTTACCTCCCCTTCTCATCGTTCTCTCCCCTCTCTCCCTAAACAAAACTCACAAATCTGCGAACTCCTAAAGGTAAACCCAACCAGCCAGGTGTCAGGAGGAAAGAAATATTGAACACATTGCCACTGATGTGTCGTCACTGGAAGTCCTCGAACCCTTCCAGAAGGAGTCACGCTTTTCATTGAGAATGCTGGAAAACTCAGACAAACCCCTACAGGGCGGTCGGTATTCCCGGGCAGGGTCACAGAAGGAAATGAAAACCTTGGGATACTTTTTTTTTGTTTCTTGAGGAGGAGGAAGGGCCATCCCTACAGACAGGTCTGTGGGAGCCCTTGGGTTAATGCTTCCCTTTTTCTGTATTTTTCACACATCAGTTTTCCCAAAGCATTTTTTATGCTTTCAGGTGAAGTTTCCCTGCCACCGGGACAGCAGCTTCTGTGCACAGGGTCAGACAGGGAGCTGATTCAGGTGACATGACTTCTGGGTGGGAAAACTAGGCAGGATTGGCCTCTGCTGTAGGGACTGAGGACTCAGGCATGTCGCTCTTCGGAGAACCCAGAGCCCGGGCATCTGTGTTCTAACCCCAGCACACTAAGATTGATATGGGTACCAGACTGCCAGTGTGATGCTTTAGAAACCAAACCAGATCTGCCTCGGGACCCAGAGCCTCCATTCGCATCACACCTGTACCTTTTGCCTCTGTGGTCCAGCAATGCAGGAGGTCCAGGCATAACTGAGATAATGTTATCAGTCTGCCATAAGATAGGCAGGCTCTGCAATGGGAGTTTCTCAGAATCTCTGTGATGAGCATGATTTTTCTGTGTAAGCAACCTGCATGGGAAGCAGTAGGTTGCTGTTGAACGTGGCGTTGGAAGGAGGGAAGACAGATATTTAATACCATTAGGCCTGAGGCATGTGTGACAGCTAGACATGACTTAGCCAATGGAATTATAAGGGCTTTACATGTATTAACATAATCCTTCCAGAAATTTGGGGGTATACTTACTATTATCATCACTCCCATTAAACAGTAAGAAAGTGGAGATACCTGTTTAATAATTGGCCTTATATAAGGCTAGTCATGTAGCTAGTAAATGGCAGTGAGGATTTGAAGCCAGCAGTGAAGAGTCTGCATTCAACCATTGTCCGACACGCTTCTGAAAATCCTCAGAGCCTGGTGTGTGTAGCTACAGGGTCCACGCAGCACTGAAGCCAGTCTTTCCATGTGAAGGTAGCACTGAGGGGAAGGCCCTTCTCCTCGACCACATGTAGGAGGGTCCAACCAACCCTGGCCTCTCCTTCCCAAGGTTACAGAATACCCTGCCCTTCCCTCATTGGCACAATATTTTTTCCTTCTTCAGTCATGTTAATATGTTGAAACTGGCAACTGCTGGAGTCTTGTTGACCTAGATGCCCTATCTTATCTTTCACACATCCCTGCATATCCGGCCTCTGATTAATGGTGCTGACTCTCAAAGGTATACCTTCTTGACCTCATTTCTCGGTTTGGGGTGGGACTACGATACCGTGGCCCCTTGGGGGATTACCACTCACAATTAGCAGATTATACTCTCCTAGATCTCTTTATGATGAATGGCCACTAGAAAGGACCAAAGAGACTTTCAGCTTCCTCACTTTTGTAAGTGTGGCATTTGAAGCTCACAGTAGAGCAATAGTGGACCCAAGGCCACATAGGGAGCTTGTGACAAAGTCACAACGTGGTTACCGTGGGTACGTGTCCAACTTCAGCAGTCTAGACATTATACCTGATGCCTTACCCCACCACCTTTTTAACCTGATTTCTTTTGCTTAGTTCTGTCTCTTGTTCTGTTTCCTCTTTCTGTCCTAAATTGAGATCCTCCATTGTGTGCCCCTTTCCCATGGGAGATGCATTCTCCTACAGATGTTTGAATGGGCTTAGACTTGCAAGAAACAGGTCACACAATCCTCAGTTCCTCAGAGCTGAGGATAACGCCTCTCCCTCCAGCAGCATGTGCAGGAAGGTGCGGTGCCCATCCATCTGTTCCACAACTACCATATCCCAGGCACTCTTCTAGGTGCTACAGTAATGGGAGCTGACAAATTGACAAAGGCATACCCTAGGAGGCTTACACTGTAATGGGTGGTAGGGTAGAGATAGAGAGAGACTGCAAACATAAGACAGTTTCATGGAGAAGTAGGAGGAAAATAAAACGGAGAAATAGGATCAAGGACTATGGAGCAAGGGACACCTGGGCGCAATGGCTGTTAGTGAAAGTCTCTGTGAGGAGGTGACTACAGGGCTGAGATGTGGATGGTAAGAGGAGATTCTCACAAAGATCTAGGGAGGAGGGTCTGGGGAGGAGGAAGAGCCAGGGCAAAGCACCTGAGAGAAGCAAGCTTGTCTGGTTCAAGGGACCAAAAGCACGTCTGGGTGGCTGGGGCAGCCTGTGGGAGGGAGAGAGAGGTAGGAGAGGGGATCAGAGATGGCTGGACCAGATTGCAGGTAAGGCCCTAGAGGACCTTACCCTGGAGGACAGCGTGGGCCATCCTCACTCTCTTCTTTGAGGTTCAACAACCATGATATTTTGGGTTGTCAGGGTTAGTCTTGATTTCAAAGATTACTTCCTCTTACCTACTGAGTAAACATCTACTGGTTAGAGCACACGCTTCCAAATTGAGGTTTGGAAATTATAATTATTGTGTTTTTGGCACTCTCCCCTAAACAGTGGGTTGAGCATCTTTAAGGCGATTATCCAATAGACAGGATGGACAGTGGCTATAAGGTGAGTAGTGAAGAAGAAATGCAGAGCTCCTGGATACCTGGGGGTAAATTAGAGAAAAGAATGAGAGAGGAGCAGGAGGGGTGCGAGAAATGTAAAACTCTTCAGGTGAGTCCCACCCATGTAAATACATGTTGACTAAATGCTAATTGACTACCTACTCTTGTGAAATCATAATGCTGGGTTAGTGATTCTTATTTTGAAGACGAAGCATTGAGACTGGTAGATGCCCCAGGAACAGAAGGCTGAGCAGATTCTTTCTTCTCTGGTGCGCCCCAGTTGGCTAACAGGTACTTCGTCAATATAAAATGGGTTGGCAAACACCCTGTATTGCACGTTCCTGGCATTTACCTGGGCGGGTCCTTGGTAAACTAGACAGACCACCACCTAGGCTATCAGCTAGCCAGTCAGTCAGGTGAGTTACTTGATTGCTGCTGTGTTTACAGTGTTGCAGAGGGGAATTTTCCAGCACCATACTAGCCCAAGGCAGAATTTAAAGCACTTAGGTGTTTATCCTCCACCTTCTCCAATTGTGATTCACTCCTTTTACTTCCCTTCCACACCAACCTGCTGTTGAAACAAACCTTATACCAGCCTTTTAAGATCTGTAATATAAATTGAAGTCACTTTTCCTAAGGGTTTATACATTTGATCCTTTTTAAAAAAAAAACTGTAGAATTCTAGGTTAGAGCCTGTATTAAAGACACTGAGCATATTCTAGGAACTTTTTAGCAACTTGGCCCAAATAGGCATACAAGGAGTCTTGGTACAAAGGTGAAGAGGAGTTAAGAAATTGAAATTTCTCCTATACACATCTTTAAAAAGATATGAGATGAAATTGGCATGAAATTTCAACAAATCATTCAGGATCCTGGTAGGCTACCCTTTAGACTCCAAAAGAGGTTGATTGTTAACGTACTTTTGGAACTTCAGAAGCACCGTCTCCACCACTTGCTGTATGAAATCCTTCCGGTGTATTCTCCCTTGGTCCAGGAGAAACTTCTTCCCCTTCTTTGCCTCACAACCCATTTGTTCCCCCATCACCCAACTCATTTCCTCCGTTGCCCTTTTGTACCAAACTCTTATTTCATCAATATGGCCACATGTAGATCCTCTTTTTTCCTGAACTGAATTCTCATCTTTTCCTTCTATTTCCTAACGCCAGCTGAAAGTTGGGTTAGTTACTAAATACTCTGTCTCCCACCTACTGTATTCTCCGGCAAGACCCTCACCTTCTTTGACTGCCCCGGAAGTCTTGTGAAGGTGACACCACCGTTTCTGATGCCTCGTAATATTTCCGTATCGTGGAGTGTTGATGGTCTTTCACTTTTCGTCACTTAGTGTACTCTAGGACCTCCTTCAAGTTATGTTCCATCTTTTCCTCAAAACCTCTAGCAATCTAGAAATTTTGGGATGATTTAATCTTGGGGCTCTTATTTTTCCTTTTCAATATATTCCTCCATTATCATCAGTCTGGCATAGGTATTTTTAAGGAAGCTTTATTGTATTCTGCTTCTAACTGGGTTTGTGATCTGGAGGCAGTCCTTTCCTTTCTAGACTTCAGTTGAGCCTGAACTTTTATTCTAATTTGGTCGATTGGTAGGAAATAGCAAGGATTAATGACCCAGTTAGTAAATAACTATCAAGTGACTTTACATTTTAGAATCGAGAGTGTAAATGTGAAGCTAAGGGAGTTTGTTTCTGGCAGATAAACTGAGTTTCATAAAAGAGGAAGGTTTTGAGCCGAGTCCTCCAGAAGTGCAGACTTTGGAGAATGAGATAAGAGAGAACAAACATTCTTAGCAGAAGAAACTACTTGGTCAAAGCAGGAAGAAAGGGAGGTACAGATTATCTTTATTCAGCAGTGGGCTGGTCAGCTTAGGTGGGTGTTGGAAAGACGTATGGCAGGGATCTGGTGAAAAGACAGTATTATTGCTCAGAATGTTTGGCTCCAAATGGCAGAAACCCAAATAACACTAAACACCAAGGGAAAAAATACATGCACTCAAGTGGCCTGTCCACTGAGGTCAACCTCGAGTGCAGCTGGGATTGATTCTAGCACACCTTATCCTCTCAGATGCAGAAGGACAAACCACCACCACGGGCAGCTCAGCTTCTGGGAAGAAAAAGCCTCTTTTCTCCTTATCTCAATTAGAAAAGTATCCAAATGAAGAAAGAGCTCAGATAACTCAGTTTAGGTCACAAATCTACACTGGTGGCCAGAGATAGATATCATGACTGGCAGTCCCCAGTAGAGCCCCAATGGCTGGAATGGGGATAACAAAGAATTCACCAAAAGAAAGGGATACAATTATCAGAAGGAGGCAGGAAGAGGGCTGGGCAGACCAAATAATAGCTCTCTACTACTGATAGGTTGGAACCTATTTACTCTGCCCGTGGAATTTATCCTAAAAGTACTGAGAAGCCACTGATTCTTCCTAATCAAGGGAAAGGTATAATTAAAAAAAAATACTGGGTAAAATAAATCTTTTGACAGAATAAAGAATGGGTTACTGGAGAAAGATTGAAGTACCTTAGCATGATTTATTGCATACAATAAGAACACAAATCTTTGGGGGTACTGAAGACAGGAAAATAACTTAGAAAGATTATTCAATAGCCTAGGCAGGGATAATGAAGAATCTGTATTCGTGTGGAAATAAAAGAGATGGTTTAAAGAAAGATTGAACAGGTTGTGGTAATTTACTGGATAGAGAACTAGGAAGAGGAGAAGTCAATGAATTAATAATTAGCTTTTATTAAATCTTTGCCCTATGTTAGGCCCAGGATGTGCGCAGTGTATCATTGGTTACAAACTGCAACCATTTGATGTAGATCAGGCTATCCCCATATCACAGATGAAAATGTTGAGTCCAACAAGATCACACTGCTGATACACGTTTGAGTTAGAATTCAAGCCTGGTAATAACTTAGTTCCATTTGACTCCAAAACTCACACCTTTTATTTGTTACAGTAAACTAGGTATGAGCTTAGGTGGCCAGGAAGAAGGTAGCAGAACTCATCCAGAGGTGACATGGGCTCTGTTTAGATTTGTTGAGTTTGAGGGAATGGCAGAGCAAGCAACAGGTAGTATCCTAAAGGCACTGAGGTCCAGAGCCTGGGTAAGAGCATTCTGATGTTGTTTGCTTAGACTAAAATCTGATGTGATCACAGGAGAAACTTTAGGGAGGAAACAGTTGTGGCTCCTTGGTAATGGGAGCCAGGAAATGAAAAGTCAAAGAAGGATGCTGGTAACATGTCGAAAGCAGAGCTGACAAGGTCTGGCCATAGATTTGGATGTGGGGAACAATGGCAAGCTTGGTTACAGAGAGAGTAATTCCTAACTATGTTAACTTTTGAATTGTTTCTTTGCATAATTAAACTAGAATTATGTAAAAATAGTACATATTAACCACAAAACTTGGAAGCCCAGAGGCAGATCACACATTTAAAGTCAAAGGGCTACTGCCCTACTTCTGAAATGAAAAATTAAGCCCTTCGAGGCATCACAAGGCATTGTGTTTACGTACAGTGTCCACTGGATGAAGCCCCAAGCCTCAAAGCTCTGGTCTGCCTGGTGAGAGAACAAAGAAACTGGAGCAAGCAAAGGGCAGAGCCTGGAGACAATCCCAGGCAGCCTCCTCCTTCCTACATCTCCATGGGTGTGAAGGCTTTGCACTGCAGGGGCGGAGAGTGGCGGGGACAGTGCCCAGGAAGGAATTCTCCCCGGACCGCTTTAGAATAGAATGGCCAGTTTCAGGAGTAGCCCGAGTGACTGGTGCAGAGAACAGTGAGGAAAAATACTTTCAGAAGTATTTTAAAGGAGAAAACAAATTAGCACAGGCTGACTACAATTTAATTTTTCAGATATTTATTCTAAGTCTTAGTTTCTTGAGAGCAGGGGCTATGTTTAAGATTTTTTAGCTATTGCCCTGGCTGGAGTGGTTCAGTGGATTAAGTGCTGGCATGTGAAACAAAGGGTCACCAGTTCGATTCCCAGTCAGGGCACATGCCTGGGTTGCAGGCCAGGTCTCCGGTGTGGGGCATGTGAGTGGCAACCACACATTGATGTTTCTCTCCTTCTCTTTCTCCCTTCTCTTCCTCTCTCTCTAAAAATAAATAAATAAATAAAATCTTAAAAAAAATTTTTTTTTTTTAGCTATTATAGACTTAAAGAGCTTCAAGGCAACATCTAACTGTTGTTCCCAAACTTCGGAAGGATTTAGAATCATCTAGGGAGCATGTTAAAAAGACAGGCATTGAGTTCATTAATTCCTTCTACATTAATTAGCAGACATGCTTCTAAAGTGAGAAACTTTGTTCTAGATAAAATGATTTTGTTGCAGTTGTTTTTAATTTCACTATAATATAGATTCTTACCTAAAATGCTACAATCCATTAGTATCATTATTTTGTTTTCTGCTCATATAGATGAAATTTGGCTAGTATGAGCCTCTTCAAGCTCACTTCTGTGTTCTTTTGACAGATCCCTATTGTCTTTAAGCACATTTTCCTTTTCTTTCTGGTAGAACAAGCTATTCCAGGATCAACTTGTATTTTGTCTGTCGAGCTCCAGGGTCAACCATTCCTCAAGGATCCTTTTAGTGTGAAATGTTATTTAAAAACCAAGACCTGGAGACTAAATATGCTTATTTCTACTGTTATAAAAGATAAAGTTTGCCCTGGCCTGTTAGCTCAATTGGTTAGAGCATCAATCCAATACACTAAGACTGCAGGTTTGATCCCTGGTCAGGGCACATAAAAGAATCAACCAAAGGATGCATAAATAAGTGGAACAACAAATTGATATGCCTCTCTCCCTCTCTCTCTCTCTCTCTCTCTCTCAAATTAAACAATAACAACAACAAGAAGATAGAAGTCATATTCATATTCCCAATTCAGATCCAGCACCATAAGGTCCTTCATTACTTTTTCCTACTCCATGTTTGTCTTTCAATATGGAGAATGTGAGAAATCTGGTTTTCAAAAATGCCAATATATTTATTCATTTTACTACGTCCTATAATATAGGAACAAATCGTTTAGTAATTACTATTACTGTTGCAAGAGCAATCCCAACAACAAACCTACTTAGTAAGGCCAGAATGTCTTTGCAGTTTGTTTCCTTAGGTTGTATTCCAATAAAGGTGCACGAAGTACCATGTAGATGCTGGATCCAATCTGCCATCTAAGTATCTAGAGGTGGGGCAGCAGGCAGATCCAGAGGGTGAGGCATTGCAAAGCAAGTGGCCTGCACTCCTCCAAAATGCCAAGTCACGAAAGACAAAAACAGGGCAGAATTTTCTAAAGGAAAGGAAGCGGAAGCTAAAGAGACATGAAAACAAAATGAAATGCGAGATCTTGGATTGAATCATCAAAGAAAAGCTACAAGGGCATCGTTTGTGGCAATTAAAGACATTTAAACATAGACGATGTGTTCGGTCAGATGATTGCATCAAGGTCAGTTAAATTCCTTGGGTGGGATAGTGGTCCTCTGACTATAGAATAGCCTTGTTCTTAGAAGATATGTGCTCATATGTTTAGGGGTGAAATGATGTTTGTAACAGACTTTTACATGGAGAAAGAGAGGAATTATCAAGAAAATGTAGCAAATATAAGTGACTTTCAAAATACAGAGAGAAAAAGAGAGAGCAAGAGAAAGAGACCTATGGAGCAATCATGGAAAAAATTAATAATTTAATACAGCAAATGGCAAAATGGGGGTTTGTTGTATGATTCTTTCAACATTTTGATAGGTTTAACACTATTTTATTTTTCAAAATAAAATTGGGGACAATAATGCAGACATCCAAGCCTCACCTTAAAAGATATTAAGGATTTTGGTCTTGGGAAAGGTTAGGAAAGGTACATTGTGTCACAGGGGTTCTGATACAGAAAATGTCACTTTAAGAAAGGCTGAGCAGGTACTTGACATTTTATAGTGTGGAAACTCAAGGCCAAAGATTTCCTAAGGTCACATATCCTTGGGGGCAAAGCCAGGACTAAAAATTCCCTTTTCCTAGGAACCGGTGGTTCTGGATCAGTCAAACCGAAAGAATCCCGGGTACTCAATAAATATTTAATAATTGCTGGGAAACCGTGAATGGCAGGGTAGAGAAAGAGGAGGGAACTGGTTCGGTGCTAATTCTGACCCCGGCACTCTCAGACACGTTCATCACTGTAATCTTTCTAAAAAAACAAAGTGTAGGTGGATAATCCTTCTTTTTTTTAATCTAAGAAGAAGCTGAGGCCAATAGGGTAAGCAATTGTGAGGCCAAAATGCCTAGATTTAATTCCCAGCTAATTTGCTGGCTCTGTAACTCCAAGGAAAGTATTTAACACTTCTAAACTTCAGTTGAATGCCCTATAAAATATGTTTAAAATTATTTTTATCTCAGAGCATTATTGTAAGGGTAAAATAAAATAGTGCATGTAAGTCACTGGACACAAAGCCCACTTTGAGTAAGAAAAAGTGATCAATAAACATTAGTCATAAGAGAGAGGACAACAGAGCTAGTAAGTTCTAATGAAGGTGTATAGCTTAAGATAATAAAAAAAGAATCTCTGTATTTAGTTCAATAGAAGAGTATATGGCCAAGGGGGAGGGTGGGAGCGGGGGAGGGGGGTGGGATTGGCTGGGGTGGGGGGAGAGTGGTGGGGGGAAAATTCAAACTGTAATTGAACAACAATAAAGTAATTTAAAAAAAAGAGTATACGGCATATCCATTCACTTTGCATTCTCTTGCTATTTCTTTCCTCTTTGCTTCTCTCCCTCATTCCTAAAACATACTGAAATTTTGACTATGCCTCAGCATAACAAGATCTATGTATAGGATGCTGAAGATTCATAGTTAAGTGGAAGGTTGGCAAACTATACCCCCTGGTCCAGGTGTTTGTTTTGTAAATAAAGTTTTATTGGAACACAGCCAGACACATTTGTCTACATATTGTCTATGGCAGCTTTTATATTACAATGGTAGGCAGAATTGAGTAATTGGGACAGAGACTATAGCACCCTCTGGCCTTTGAGCTCTTTGATTACAGCAATAGTCAAAATTATAAAAATATTTCTAACCTGGCCCTTTACTAAAACAGGATTATTCCCAGTCTAGTGTATGAAAACACTGAGGAAAGAACTGGAGTGAGCTTAAAGACGTGGAGACCGGAAATCAGGTTAAGGCGCACTGGTCTGACCAATAGTAAGCATTCCAGTTCACGGTAGCTGTCATTATTATAGATAGAGGAAACAACCAGAAAAGAATCAGAAGCAACACTTGAAGGTGTTTACAAAGGGTCAGTGTATATTTTCTCATGCAATATTCACTCTGTGAGGCAGGAGTCACCCAAGTTTCATAAATGGAAACTTGAAACACAGAGAAATAAAGAAACCTATTTAAGGGCATGAGCACTTAGATTGGGATTTAGACTTAAGTGTGACGAACCATATGTGACCTCCTTTTCCTCTGGGCCACCCTGCCACCCTTGCCACATTATAGGCTTCAGTTGATTGAAACTCAGATTTTACATCCTTGGTTCTCTGAGTGAGAGCCTTTAAAATTATTTTTAAAGGGAAGCCCCCAGGGTTGTCAACCTCTCTTCCAAAAGCAAGTTTTTGGCAGCCCTAACACTGCTGTGTTATACACTCTGTCCCAAATGCATCCTGAAAGGTTAGAAAAATGTAGTTGTTCCTCTTGGTGTCACCAATACCAATGGCCCTGAGTAAAAAGTGGCTTCTAGCTACAATCAGAGCATGGGAGTCCTATTTTTGCAGGAATGCAAAAATACTTGATTGCCATTTATTTCCTTCCCAGGAAGTCAAGCAACTGAAAAATTCATTTTGGGATTGTTCTTTCTTTCTTTCTTTCTTTCTTTCTTTCTTTCTTTCTTTCTTTCTTTCTTTCTTTCTTCCTTTCCTTTCCTTTCCTTTCCTTTCCTTTCCTTTCCTTTTCTCTTTTCTTTTCTTTTCTTTCTTTTCTTTCTCCTTCTCTTTAAGAGAGAATTGTGTTTTGCCCAGTAAAATCTACTTAGAATAAACGGACTGTGTCATAAAAAATCCACTATAATCAGGAAGTTCTGAAAATTTTTCAAAGCTAAAGTTACTGTGTTTCTACTTTGGAGGAGAGAGAAGCTGTGACAGTAAGCGAATGATGATAAAGATGATGATGATATATCAATTTTCTTGAAATCCTCTGCCCTCTAGTTTTATAATCAGGATTCCAAATTGTGATAGAGACATAAATACAGAGGAGATATTTCTCTATTACAAAAAAAAAACCCACAAATGTCATGATAAATGGCCCCAGTGCTGGGTAATCATCAGCAGTGAGAGAGATGCATGAACCTGGAGTGTACACCCATCCTGGAAAGGGCTGGCAGCACTCAGTGACAGCCAGCAATGGCTGACATGTACAATGGCATAAGGGCCAGATCTTCCAGTTTCCCAAGGTAATCAAGGAATATACTTTTCAACAATTTTTGAAGTTTGGCTTAGCCTCTTAAAATTGCTGTTATAAAAAAGACAAGAGCCAACAATGCTGGTGATGATGTGGAGAAAAGGGAATCCTGTGCACTGTTGGTGGGAATGTAACTTGGTGCAGCTACTGAATAGTATAGGGGTTCCTCAACTCGCTGCTGGGTGTTTACCCAAAGAAAATGAAATCAAGGTCTTGAAGAGATATCTGAGATGTCTGTTCTCCCACGTTCATCACAGCTTTACTCATAATAGCTAAGATATGGGAACAAGGTCGATGGTGAAAGGGTGAAAAGCTGTGGTGTATCTCAACACAACGCAATGTTATTCAGTCATAAAAAAGAAGGAAATTCTGCCATTTGTGACAACATAAGGGCATTATGCTGAGTGAAATAAGTCAGAGAAAGACAAATACTGCATGATCTCTCTTATAAATGGAAAATAAAAAAAACCTCATAGAAACAGAGAGTAGATTGGTGGTTGCCAAGGATGGGAATGGGGAATCAGTGAAGATGGCCAAAGGGTACAAACTTTCAGACATGAGATGAAGAGATTCCGGGAATCTAGTATCTTAGCTATGGTGACCATAACTGACAATACCATATTTTATACCCAAAAGTTGTTGAGTAGGTCTTAAAGTTCTCAGCATTAAAAAAAATTATGTAAGGTGAAGGATGTGTTATCTGCCCTTATTGGGATAGTCATTTTGCAATATAAACGTATGTTGTACCTCTTAACCTTATACAATGTTATATATCAATTGCATCTCACTGAAAAAAAATGGCTCATATTTATATCAAATACCATTTGGCTTCACATCTAAAATAAAGTGAAAGACTCACACAGGCTGGATTTGGTTTTTGAATCATGACTTTGTACCTTCCAATGTAAGTAGCTGCATTGGGAGATCTGGATTTTTTTTTTATCAGTCTCTGGGAAGTTTGCTTATGGTAATGCTATCCTCTGTACTCTGAAACAGCTTCATGTTCTGATAGAATCAAATCTCTGAGCTCCAAGGACTCCTCATCCCTGTTCTCACAATAAATGTCATGTTATAAGACAGGTTATTTTTGGCACCTAGCCAGCTGGCCTTGCTTCCAGGTCATGGCATCTTCTGTCAGCCTACATGAGTGCCCGAGCAATGGACAGAAATGAGGTGTTAGACACTTCTGCTTTCCACTGTATGCTTCAGCATCAGACTAGATGCTTTTATATCAGGTTTTGCAAAAAAGGCACAGAAGAGCTATCAGTGATTTTCCACCACTTTCTCAACTCCCAGTTGTCAAGAGGCAAACAATTCCACAAACAGGCAGCAAAAACAAATGAAAAGAAGCCAGAACAACATTATCTAAAAAGTGCTAAAAAGGGGACTTCACAGAGATGAAGTTTGAGTTTATTTAAATCTATCGGTGTTCCAGAATTTTCTGTACTTTGTATTCTCTGTAGTCATAGCCCAGAGTACATTTCTGGGTAAGTACCCGGACTTTGCTTTCCCTAAATGCCCTAAGTATTTTAGAATTTAGCTTTAGACACCAGAGGCTTAACCCAGGTGCAGGGGCAGCATTTAAGGAGCTGGCAGATCTGCTTCTGAGCAACGTTGGGAAGTATAGCCTGTCCCTCCGTCACTCGGGGAGTATCAAATTATGTACACATTTCAAGGCTGCAAATCCTAATGATGGTCAGAGATAGGGCAGTTTCTAAGAAAAACAGCCTAGCTCTCTCTTTCTTTTCCAGGTAATCATAAGAGGTTCAATTTACCGAGCAATTATCAGATCCTTCATGTTTATACTATATTACTGTGTGAAAATGTTTTTATATTGATCCTCAAAATGTCCTGGAAAGGTAGGCAGGTCAGACAGTGTTAAGCATCATTTACTGACGAGGATGCAAAAACTTAGCAATGTGTGTTACCTTACCAAGGTTACCATACCTCAGTTTTTGAGAGTCTAACGTGTTTTTCTTCAGCGTCTGGAACATCACAGCTCTGTACGTTACTGTGCCAATTCTGTGGAGGCCATCAACTTTTAAATCTGATTCTCACCTTTGACCTCAATATTATGTAAGAATCCCCAAAATTTCAGAAACAGTTACTGACTAATCCAAAAACAGCCTGTGCTGGACACTTTGGTGGCATTAAAAAACGTAACACCTGGTTTCTGTTCTCAAGGGATAGACAGGTTGGATTTTAAAGAAAGGCATTACACCAAACTACCAGAAAATGGAGGTGAAACTAAGAATTCTAGCAGGAGTCAAGCACAGAGCTAAGTACTTTACACATATTATCTGATTTAATCCTTGGAACAACTCTCCAAGGCAACTGCGATTATCCAACTGGCAATGGAGGAAATTATTAAGTAACTTGCCCAAGGTCATAGCTGGCTAAAGCCAGAGCTGGGATCCATTGCTCTTCTACCAGATGTCAAAGTACTGTAGAGTTTCACCATGCTGTTCTGACTCCCCAAATGCACATGGGAGCCCACTGTGTTGGGGACTGAGCAATTTAGTGTTCAGGAAAATGTGGAGGGTGGGCATCCTAGAGAAGGGCAGGGACAGAGAAGTGAGTGTTGAATTAGAACTTGAAAGGAACAGTGAGCATGGATTGGTTCAGACCTGGTGGTGGTGAGGAGGGTGCAGGTGAGTTGATAAAGCACGAGTAGCGAACAGGGGATTGGCTGGAGCTGTGTGATGTGCAAAGTTACTCTCTGAGTTCAGATGGTTTACCTAGCTGGAGAGCTATTCGTCAGCTCAGCCTGTTCTTGGAACTTGGATTTGTAACTGTGCCTCTTTGTTCTGAAGGGTAATTTGTTGCTTTTACCAAGTGCTCTAGCTTCCTGAGTTCAGGTACCCCCTGAAGTGGATGAGAAGTAAGATTTTGCAACATCTGTGGGAGAAGAAGAAAGGGACTCGCAGGAGTAAGGAAGAGTGGATTGTACCACGTATTTTCCTAGGGAATGATGAAGGACAGTTTAAGAGGGCCTCTGAAGGGTGTTACACACAAGTTCTTGGAAAAGTGATTCAAATTCTTAGGACTCAGACCAAGTGCATGGTGTTGAATTGGATATAAGACAGTTCACTGTTCCCTCTATTGCCTTTTTTCCCTATAAGTACCTTCTCATATTCTTCTTCCTTAAATACCTCTGACCCGCAAAAGGAATCATTTTATATTATTAGAATTACCAGTGTACATGTGAGAGTTGAAATCAGTTGAGTAGATTAGATAATGCAAAGAACACATAGAGTTGATTGAGAAGAAAATGACAGATAACAGCTTGCGGAACACTGATGTTAAAGAAATAAATGCTGTTGGGCTGTGGTGGAGTGAGGAGAGAACTTCCTTCTTCCTGGTTCATATTTCTATATTAGGGGACTTCCGTTAGATTAATAGGCTTGACCTCTCATTTCCCTATCAGAAAGTAGAAGAGTGACTTATCTGATTGGCGACTTTAAAAAGGAAGAACTGAGCAAGGGAGGCTCAATCTCAGTCATTTATTCCCCTTTGGTATCTACCACCCTACAGAAAGCCCTCTGAAAAGCAATAAAAAAATGTCTTCCCCTGGGGGGAGGCCTATGGATGTCCATCACTGCCTGGGACTGAGTGGATAAGTCTATCTACCTCTGAATTTCAGTTTTGGGATGCTCATTATTGCTGTATATCTAAACCACATCACCAGTATAGCTTCCATCAATAAGTGTAGCTTGCATTTTTATCTCCACCTGCCTGACTCCTCTTCCTATCCCCCAGTTGGTTCCAAAAAACATGCAGAAAAAAGGTGAACTATTCATTGGCCTTCGCAGACATACAAGAGGAGGAGTTCTCAAAAGATACTTAGAGTTCATGGCCAGAAGAATAGGAAGAAAACCAGGACAGCATGTATCAGAATGACTAAGTGGGATGAGCACCTCAACAGTGGTCAACAGTGTCATCTTGGCCAAGAGATCAAATAAAATAAAGACTGAAAATGCACTCATTGATATTAGCAATCAGGAAGATATTAGTAACCGTGGCAACAGCCACATCAAGGTTTTGTGGGTAGGGTTGGAAACATCATGATGCAGTGGGTTGAAGAGTAAAAAGAACAGCAGGCTCTCCTTCCTTTTATAAGAATCTTGGGGGAAAGAAGAGTGATTAGATAGTAGATAGAAGGAACTGGATTTGCAGGATGATTTTCTGTTTATTTTAATGGGAAGGACTTAAGTTTGTTTACAGAGAGAAAGGAGTGAATAGAGAGAGGGGTTGAAGATATGACACAGTGATCACTGATGGAGGAAGCTTTATGAGGAAGCAAGAGGGATCCTGTGACAAACTGTATGGTTATTTGGATCATATATTCCTTCTAAGATGATTATACATCCCTATTCCACTGAACTGGGTTTTTACACCTGACATGCTTTGGTCAGTAGGATGTGAGTGGACTCGACATACATCATCAACTCTTTTAGTTTTCCCTTTTACCATGAAGATGAGGTATTCTATGAAGTCTGCTCTCCCAGCCTGTATTCTGGAGTTAGAAGACCTATGGAGTAAGAGCCATCATCTAGAGTTAGCCATAGTTGGTCCACTGATAACACATAATGTGACTGAAAATTACACCTTTGATGTAAGTCCCTGAGATTTTGGAGTTTGTTATTAGAGCAAAGCTGACTCACATATATCCCAAGCGCAGTCAGGGAGACTTGCCTTCAAAAACAGGGGAAAAACATTTTTCATGTGGAAGAGTATCAATGGAGGTAAGGATATTATGGACACAGGTCGTTTTCTAGTGGGGAAGCAAACAAACTGAGTTCTGTCAACCTAGAGACATGGTTGAAAGCACTGGAGTCTCATCCACACTCTGGTTTATGTTTGCATTTATTTTTCTTTACATGGATGCTGATTTCACAGGGTTTGTAGCCCTAGCAGTAACTTGCAGCTTATCCTCCTTCAGAATTGGTACAGGCCTTAGTAGTCTTGCCGTCAAAGCTCCTCATACAGAAGGAGTTAGAAAATAGGTCCACAAACTTTTTGCTTGATAAAAAGATGTTTGAAATATCCTGGATTGCATTCTGCTCATCTAAGGTGTAAACCATTGAAAATTCAGACCATGTTGACCTTAAGGTCTATTTCTTTGCTCTTGAGATAGTTTGCCACATTGATACACCAACTGGTGTGAGCAGTCTGAGAAGGTGATGGAAGACAGCTTACATTTGTCAGATTGAAACAAAGAGGGGGCGAATAAAAATCTTATGGAATACTCTTCATGCACTTATTCATTCATTCTTTTACATAATCTATATTTATTGAGTCAAGCACCATACTAGCTACCAGAGACCTGGGACATAACCACAATCTATGCCCCAGATGGACTGGTTAAAACATCCATTTATATATTTTTTTCTCCTTGTATTTTCCATTATTTCCGATTGTACCTCATCTTGCCTCTTGTACCAGGTAGAAGCCTGAGCCTTAGTAAAAGCAACCAGAGGTCAGTAATTCTTTCTATCTCTTGTAAATGCTGTAAGTATTTAAAAATACTGTGTCCCAGAGAAAGAGGTGAAGGTGTTTGAGGGCAAGGAAATGGAGAGAGATTCTTCTGAATGAGGAAAAGGAGAGAGATTTGTGTGTCCTCAGGCTAGTAGGGATCCATACACTATATACTTCTCTGTGGCTGCCCCTGAAGAGGAGACAAGAACTTAGAAGTTGAGACCTGATGAGTGCCTAGAGAGGTGGGGCCTATACTATGAAGGCTCTCTGTTTTTGAAAGAGTTCCCAGACTCCATGAGAGTTACATTGCAGCCAGAGGCTACCGTGATCCTTATAGAGAGTGGAGATGAGAACACTGTTCCTGTACTTTTTTAGAAATAACTGACGTATCCCAAATTGTAATATGCAAGCCTAGGACGGACAGGGGACCATGATAGTACCTGAGACTGGGTAGTCAGTCAGCCTGGTAGGTTCAAGCAGAGAATCAGAACTAATTTGAATTAAAGAAAACAAGGGGAATGATATTTTTTCTAGTTCTCAGTTATGCATCTTACATCATGCAAACCTTTTTTTTTTTCTCAGCATCCCACTCTCCTGGCAAGTAATCTTAAAAAGTTACTGTTTAGATCGTCAATAACTTCCCAAAGCTCCTAACCACCATGGATTTCTGGGCAGAAATGTTTCCCTCTTCTTACAGGGAGTTTGGCAACGTCATCTGTGGAATCAAATGGATTATGGAAGCTGATGCTCTTTTTGTTAGGGATGATTCCTACTGCCAAGAGCAAAGAGCTCAAAGCATTAAAGTGTTCTCAATCTAGCACCTATGTTTCTGTGAGCACAATTAGCTGAGAAAGCTCACAGGCCAAAACTGAGATCTGATTCCTCCTGCCCAGGGCTGGAGGTGGAAGGCAAAACTAACAACTTCAGTAGCATCAAACATTAAAGCTAGCAAACCCAAATATTGACTTCTGTCCAAAGGGCAGAAGAGAGAGGATCCAAAACAAGACATGAAACCAAAGGTCACAAGCCAAGATCAAACTGGACTGAAATGGCGGAAGTTTGGAAATGAGCAGAGCTCCTAGCAAAGCCATGTCCAGACTCCTGACCCCTGCAAACCGTGAGATAATAAATGTGTGTTGTTTTTAAGCCACTAAATGTTCAGTAATTTGTTATAAAATACACCTTCCTTAATATAACCTGATGCTTGGGCATCTTTTTAAATGGCTGAAATATTAAAGTGTAAATATATGTGTCTTCAGAACCTCAAGTCTCACTGTTCTCCTGGTGTGCTTAATGCTCCAATCACACTGAACTTACACAATTCTCCACATCTGTCATCATATTTCATACCTCTACTGAGACGCCACTCATTCCCCGAGCCTACCTGGAGAAACTCCTCCTTAGCTTCCAGTCTTAGTGCAAATACCTCCCTGGAAGTCTCTGAGATTCCCGAATGGAATCGATCACTCCTTCCTTTCTGCTATCAAGGCACTTGGAAGCATGTTTGGTCACTGTGCTTATTACATTGTTTTATAGCTGCAGGTATATGCGTCTGTCTCCCCTCTGGGCTTGGGGCTATTGACAGCACAGGCTGTGTCCTGTCTGTCTCGTCTGCATCCAACACCTACTACAGTATGTAAAGGTAAACTTCCAAATTTTAAATTACAGTCATCTCTGCAGGCCCCTAAAATTCATCTAATGAACTTCCTTGATGGTGGAGAGTGTCTTTTTATTATTATGAAAGAATAATTCCTTATTTAGACTCAGTGGAAACTCATAAACCAGCCTGATTAATTTTTGAAATTAATACTTTTGTTTAGAAACCAGATTCTCAGCATCATATATCATCAGATTTTCAAAAATTTTAGTTCTGTTCATTTTCTATATGGACCAGACAGATGATCTCAGAACAAAATCTGGTTGCTGACAATAATTCTGGTGCTTTTCATTGCACCCTTAGCTCTTCTGACCCTGGGGTGCCACTTAATAAATGGATGCTTCCGTCCATTAGAAGGCACCTGGGTCCATGAAAGAGTTGACCCAACATCCCCACATGCCCACTTTACAACTAGCAAATTGCCCATATATTAGGCTATTTTATTTATGGAACAGAGGCTTTAAAGCTAATTTTTAAAAAATGAGACATTTGGATTAAATTTATTTCTAGAATATTCCCTTAGAACAACTCCTTTTTTCTTCAAACAAGTGTCATGAAAAGGTTTATTTTTAGACGTAAGGTTTGTAAGAGTTGTAGTGTACTTGGCTCTCTATGCTAGATTTTTATAGACCTCTCACTTTTTCAGATGAGAGGGCTATTTATGTTGCTTTACACATAGTTTTGATTCCTTAGGGAAGGCTGATAAAAAATTATTTTAGCCTTTGGAAAAAAAGTCAGTCAGTTCAAATGCCATATCAAACATTTGATAGCCAATAAAACACAGTGTGGATAAAAATATAATTTTGAAAAAAAGTGCCAAGGAATATTCGGATATTATTATAAAGGGCATAATATTCTCTCTTTGCATTTTAGAAAAGAACCTGAGATGCATCTTTTTATTGCTTGGTTACCCATTACTGTTATTTTCATTTCAATACTGAAAATATCATTTAATAATTCTTCCCCCTCTACAGAAACAGGATAGAAATAGCATAACACATATTCTTAGGCCAGGTGTTGAGCATGGACTGCTTCAGTAAGGTCTAGTTTGCTGAGGAGCATGGAAATATTTCTCATATATATAGAAACAATGATATGGAAACAATGAGAATAATGGGTTTTCTCTTGTGGCTCCCACACAAGCAACATTCTATTTTCAGGAGGTGCAGAGCATTGCCAAAATGTTCACTTTCAGTGCAGTGAATTCTCATCGCTATTGTAACAGTGAAAATAAATGTATTTTTGCCCATGAAGCCTTCACTTATGAATTCATAAATAGGATGTCTAGGTGTGTTGCTCCCAGTCATTAAGGCAAAGGTGAAATTGTTCTTTCATGGCAGGTGGGCCAATTAGCATCTTTGAAAGGAGCCAGCATTATGACAACAAAAAACTTGGGTTTGCTGATGAATAATGGTTTCATCTCAAAAAGCACTTTGAAAACATTGACTAATTAATATAACTTAGAAGACAACAAAAATATGTTCTTTGCTCTTAGGCTTTTAGTTCAACAGGAGCACTCTGGGAAAGAAAGAATGATCAATAGGTGAATTACATTTCTCCTCTGCCAGCAGTAATGCCAGTTGCAATGCAGCTTTTCTAACATTGTTTGTGTCAGAACAAAGACAACTTAGGTTTTGCTATGGGAAACATTTAAAAATAATAGTCATACTTTCATATCTGAAAATATGGTGGCATAGATAACCCAAAAGTGCTAACAAAAATGCCTCCAAATGCAAGTTAAATCTAGACAACGTCCTTTTGAATGCACAGCTGAGATTATCAATAAGTAAGAGGGGACGAAAGGTAAAATTATAAATACATGCATACCAGTGTCTTTACAGAGACTCTAAATTTGAGATTGCGCTTAGTTGCAGTCTGAAACCAATTTTTTTCTAGATAAAAAGGGATTTATTGGCTCTTAAACTACAACTAAGGGTTGTAGGGGTCAGAAGGGTTCTAGCTTCAGAAGGGCTGGATCCAGTAAGTAGCTCAGATGGCGCCGTCAGTAAACTGCCTTGTCCTCTCCATGCCTCTGCCTTGGCCCTGCCTTCCTCGGTTTTGGATTCTATCTCATGAACTGTTCTAATGTGGTGGTTAACATGGCCGCCAGAATTTCCAGGCTGACATCATTCTCATAGCCAGCCATCACAGAGAACAAAGAATTCTTTCCCCGAGTTACAGCGAAAGCCCTGAGGCTGAACACTGATTGACCTGCTGACATCATGTGCCCATCCCTCAATGTATCCTTCTGGCCAAAGGACGTAGCTCTCTGGCCATATGTCTCCCCTGAATCAGAGGGATGGAATGCATCCCTCTTTTCCAGACCACATGGACCAAGTTTTCGAAGAAGGCATGATCCTGTAAAAGAAAAAGATGTGGTGAGAAGCAAAAAAATATATATACACACACAGACAATAAATAAATCCAACTGTCTGTTGCAGTTGCCACTAATGCAGAGGTTACCATATAATTATTTTTATTTTATGTATTTTTCATTGGTTGGTTACTTTTAGAGAGAGAAGAAGAGGGAGAGAGAGAGAGAGAGAAACATCAACTGGCTGTTCCACTTTTTTATGCATTCATTGTCTGACTCTTGTATGTGCCCTGGGTGAAGATGGAACTCTCAGCCTTTGTATATTGGGATAATGCTCTAACCAAAGGAGCTACAGGGTCAGGGGGAGATAATTATTTTTATCTGCTTTATCTTTAATCAGGGAAACCAAGGACCAGCAATGCATACAAATATAAAGTGGCAAAAAACAACTTCTCTTTTTCTCCTTTTCTTGCCCAACAGTAGCAATGAAGCTGGGATATTAATCTAATTTGAAGCTACCTTTATACATTGTCCTGATTTATTTTTATTTTTCCCCAGCATTTCCAAGTGCTGGGAGAATGGTACCATCTTAAAAATCAATGACTAACACTAATAACATGATAACATAGTGCATACTTAGCAAAGGTTGAACTAGTAACTAGGTACACTCCTAGTACCCACCCACTCCCTTTTATTTAGGATCCTACTGAAAGAGAAGAAAGTCCTGGACCCAAGGTCAGGAGGAAGGAGGTGGCTTGCCCGGGCCTTATATCCAGTATTTAGAGAAAAAGGAGAGAAGAAAGGAATGAAAAAATGGGAAACATTGGAGGGAGACTGAGAAAAAAATTCTGTTGTTAGTGTGGGTCACAGGCAGCCTTAATTGAGGGCTGTGGGGAATTAGGTAAAATTCAAGGGGGTGGCGAAATCAAAACATCATATATTGAGATTATGTCAGTTAAGTATCTGATAAACTGTAAGTTACTGTGTGAATTTGAGAAATTCCACTATATTTTATCTGGAGTTCTCTCTCTCTCTCTCTCTCTCCTCTCTCTCTCTTTTTTACAGATACACCTCACCAAGGTCATTCTGTGACATAGACTGTAAGAAAATATTTTCACAATCACATAAATTTGGTAAATCCAACACATTTTGTACTTACCTTGCCTTACAATTCCCATTCCATGTTAAAATTTATAAATACAGGAAACTTCAAATTTTTCTTAGGCTAGTGTTGAGTGTAAGACCTCCTACCCATCCTCCTGTGTGTGTTTGTGTAGCAAAGCTTGTTAACATCATGTCTTTTACACATATTCTGGGCAAAACTAATTTTTTCAAGAAGGCACAAAATGGGAAATTGATATTTGACTTACAAGTAGATTTTTGTGCTAATACTTCCCCTTTGTCTGTCGCCTTTCCCTCTCCATATTCCATTCCCACAGCCGCTGACCTCTGCTAAATGGTATTAATCATAAAAATGCTGATTGCCTTCCGACAGTCACATTCACACTTAACAATGAAGCGATTGGTATGTGTCTTTATGAATAAAGGATGGAGGGGTCAGAAGCTTGCCAAAGGTCATGTGATTAAGGAAAATGATAATGACTCTGCATTACTGCTAAAAACAAAAAATAGTACCAGCATTGTGAGGGTGTTTAAAAGGGTGGTGAGCTTTCTGGAGACAAGGAGGTGAAACCTCTCTCTCTCTCTTCTTTCTTAAGCTTCCAGTGAGCTGTTCTCATATATGGGAGTTAGCTCAGTTTTTTATTACTCCAAATGTTGTTGCCTTAAATCATTGTTCTCCAGGATACCTGGAGATAAAAGGCACAGTTGTGGTGAAAATGATGTGCTCTATTAGACAGTATACATATTTATCTGTATTAACCAACCAAAATGCCTAAAATAGCTAAGATACAAGGCAAGGGTAGGGTTTGGAAGATGTGGTACAGTTGCTATATCATGGTTGGCACAGGTTAGGTTTGAGGTTATCTCTTTTGGATTATCGGAATGAGAATATGAGCACATATCTGCCAATCAATGACTGAACCAAATGTCTGCCTGGCTGAATTCAGGGAGTTTAGTAGTTACTGACTACTGGGAGAAGGGAGGGATGGATGAAAAGAGGCAGGAGAATCAGGGGGTAAGCACAAGTGGCAGGTCTGCTCAGCTCCAGGGTCCGTGTTCTTCCTACCACATGACATTGAACCTATTAGGCTTTATCAGGTGAGTCCCTCAAACCTTTGGAGTCTTAGTTTTTCTATCTGTTTTATATCAGGAGTGGCAGAACCTTTTCTCGTTTACTTTGCAGGATAGTTCTAAGGCAGACCAGAAAGAGATGAAACACGTAAGGGGGCTGCTGTAAGTGAAAAGCAATACAGATATCTTTATACATTTCACAGCACAGCCGTGCATTACATTCGTATCCAACCTGGGACTGCGAGGTATGATAAATATAACGCGCATGCAGCACACGTGTGGGCCAAGTAAGGATCTGTACCTAAGGGAGCACTCTCTCTGCCGCTTGGCAGATGGACTACACAAAGTACAGGGAACAACCTTAAAAATAGGAATTTAAAAATTAGTACAACTGGACTGTTTTAGTGAAGTACAGAAGAACCACTTTCTGAGTTGAAAAAGAGTGATGTTAACCTTGATTTAAGACAGTTATTTGTAAAAGAGTTCAACTATTGCTCTGTGGTCTTACCCTCAGTTTTTGTCTTTATTTGCTGTTTTTTCTTTTCATTTGGTGGTGGTATGTTTTTTTTTTAATTTGACAGACATGTTTCATGTACCCATAGGTAACCAGTTGCCAGATGATCACATTTGATGGGTTAAATTCTCTCCCCTAACACCTCTTCTACTTGAGAGATACTGAAACTAACATTTCAAGGTTGCCATGGGTTAGGATTTGGATTATCACTTGGGAGCAGGAATATGGCTTCAGATATGTCCATTGATGATGGAAATAAATATCTCCCTGCCTTCAGCTGAGGCCTCTTATGAGGATGATTTCAGCCTGCTTTCGCATGTAGGACTACTGGTGACACCTTAAAGGAAAGAGGAGAGCAAACACAAGAAGTCTGGTTTCCTGCTAATTCTTCCTGAGTGTTTTGGGTGAGGAAGAAATTTTCCTCCACTCTTCTAGATTCTTACAGCTGGTCTAATGATCTAATTAGCATGAAACAGATTAACAAGAAAAAAATAACCACACTTAATTACACACATACGTACTGGAACTCCACATACCTGAGAGGACCAGAGACAGAAATGGAAAAAGAGTTCTATGTGACTTTCTGAGCTAGGGAGGAGGTTAGGGCCTTCAGAAGGATGGAGGATAATTCATAGGATGATAAGAAGAGCAGATATACAGCAATTAAAAATTTCCCCTGCCCTATAGATAGGTCATAAAAAGTTATTTCTAGTGGGAACTTCTTATGGGCCAGCCCCCAGATTTAAATTCTTTAAGGGAGAGGTAAGAGTTTCTTGTGAGCCTATAGGGTCTCAATTGCTTTTAGCTCAAAATAATCCACATACCAAAGAAGCACATCTTGGGGGGGCCTGTTCTGAGCCCCTTTAATATTTAATGTTCTAAAGAACAGTTACTGAATTAGGAACTTTTGTTGTCAGCTTTTTAGGCTTGCTGGTTTTGTGTCGATGTTGAGTTTTTGGTTGTGTATGTGTTTTTGAGCGTCTAGGCTTGCAAAAATCAGTTCCTGAATTTTTCGTATGAGCCCCAGGTAAACTTTGTTTGTCTATCATACTGAAATTGTCTAGGCCTAGATTAAAAAGCAAAACAAACAAACAAAAAAACTTTTTTGACAGTGGAGACCACACAACTCTTGATTAAGCTGTCAAATTTATAGACTAATTGACCTGGAGATATGATTTTAATTATTGCTTTGGTCGGTTCTGGAATTTGTATTGGGAGATAAGACATTTGGCTTCAGGAGGTAATTTCTTTTGCTGGGGGCTGGGAATATATGTCATTATAAGTGCATGAAACTGTGCAAACCAGTTTGGTTAGTTCACTCTGAGAGTTTTAAAGCCTTTAGCTCTTTTTCTTGCTAAATTGAAGTCAGGTCTGTTTGGTAGAAGTCACATATGCATAGCCTTTACTTCCGAGCCTTTTAAGTTGCAGGCAGGTGTTGGGGAAAAGCCCCAAAGTCTAAACTCAGGATCAGTTCCAAAGAACTGACAGTTAGCCTTATTAAATTCATAACAGCCTTAATAGAAGAAACTTACATACTCAGGCAAAGCAGCTGCTTAGAGTGGTGGCGGGCCAGGGAAAAAACCCCACACCTCTCTCAGGACAGGATCCCTTTTATAGGGTGTTGATGGTAAAACCATAAGGTGGGTAGTCACAAAGACCACCAGAAAGAACAGTACATTCCTAAATTAATAGATAACATCAGGCAGTGATCACATTTTATAGATTCATTAACCTCTTCCCTGCAGTCATGATGTTTATCTTTGGGTGGCATTGCCGGTTTTCTGGGTAGTCACCCAAGCCTGAGGCTACAGAGTTGTAAACAGTCAAAGTTAAATAGTCACAAAGTTCATCATTTCCCAGATGCCTTTGCTGCTGGAGCCATACTGCATCTCTAAGTGAGTTCCCCTACAACAGGGTTCGAATCCTGGACCCTCCACCTCCTGTCCTTGGGAACTTGAGAAAATGCTTCCCCTTGCTGTGCCTCAGTCTTTGCTGGTTGTAAGGACCCAACTGTGTACCTGGCAAGATGTTGGAATGTTTGAACGATCGTAGCACAGTGCTTGGCACATTATTGTTAATAACTAGCATCCCCCAGAAGGACTATATTTAAAATCTTTGTTTGCATTGGAAACATGATTCACAGTTTTTAAATTTGTTATTTTGTGTGAGAAGATCTCAAGACAAGTATTAAAACTTCCCATTTTAAAGATAAGAATACTGAGGCTCAGAGGTATAAAATGAATTATTTCAAAGGTGACACTGCAAATCATAGCAGAGCAGGAAACTTGTCTTACCTCAATATTATCCCTCATTATCTGTCACAAAAAGCCTCTTTACCAAACTCTACTTGGGTGCTCTTGAACTCTTTTTCAGTTAGGCCTCAAGTTTGGAATTTCTGTGTTTGTTTCCACGAAGTTCAATTTTAGCAAGATCCTGCTATGTAGGTTTAGCCAGAATCCTCCATCCTCAATATCTAATCATCCTGGATATCTAACTGGGTTCTTCATCTTCCACCATCCCTCAAGTGATGTCTCATCATCCTGGCCTGCCTTCGGCATGAATTCTGTTCGGTTGGTTGAGTGAGAATTTCCCCTTGTCCTGATGTTTCTTCATAGTCATTTTTAATTGTTGACCTTCAACAAATAGCCAGATAGTCCTTCGACAAAAATGGGTTTATACCAGAGTAACAAAAATTGCAATTCACGACAGGTGGTCTAATGGCAAACCAAACACACTTTCTGGGAAACATAGGAGAAGCTATTCTTTTACATTAGAGAAGAGGAAGATGGAAGAATTATTATAATGAATTCCTCCTGTTGATTTCCAGAATCAGCATAGGGTATATGATACCTCCCCTTTATAGGCCCTCCTGATTTAAATGAGGTTTCTATACCTTAATCTCCACATTATCTACCGTTCCCGCCCTGCTCCTTGGCTATGAGTTCCCATTTGCCCAGGCCGTATTTGGAATTGAGCCCAATCTCTCTCCCGCATGAAAAGACCCTACTACAGTGGTCCCTATGTCTGTCTCCATAGTCCCCCTGTGAATGAAGTCAGCCTTCTACCTTTAACAAGTGTCATGAATCATTTTTTTAACACTTAGTAAATAGCTTGACTTTTAGTAGGTTTTAATAACATTTTTGTTGAATAAGTGGTTGAATGAAGTAACGGAAGCAAAAGTCCTGTGAACTCCAAGTTCATCACTATTTTTATTGTGCTTAAAGCTGCATATCTAAACCAGGGTCTTGCTTTTTGTTCATCATAGGAGAGTTATAGATGTGCAGATATAGCAGAGCTCACTTATTATCAGTGTGAACTGAGTCATCCTTGTATTCTTCAGAATGAAGTGAGGGGTCCCCTTTCTAAATGAGGGTTATTGAGTGCATTCTCTTCAGGGCACTGCATTCAGATGGCGGAAGCACTCTCAGCTCTCTGGAAAGAGTGATTTACCAGCCACAACCCTCTAATCAGATCATCTGAGGGGACAAACCCTTGCTATCTGAAGTCTACACAAGTCACAGGACATGCTACATCAGGGAGCACACCTGTATCTGAAAGAATAGCACATCCCTTTGATTCCCTGGGTGGTACAATGTACAAGGACATCCATCCTTTCCTTGAGTGGACAAGATAGCGTTCATTTAACCAGAAAGCCCTAAGAAATTTGACTGGACTTAATATCTGTGTAGTAAGTAAAAAATGCTGGGAGAAGATGCTTATTTGGTACTTCTTCATAGCAAAAAAAAAAAAATTGATGGTGAACTAAAGATCTCTAAGAAAAATATTTCTGGTGACACAGCCCACAAGAGTGAAAGCATGTTGGATTGAGATGGAGACTGGTTCCTGGTTCCACGTCTGCCATTTGGTAGCAGAGTTGCTTTAACCAAGTTACGCAGCCTTTCTGGGCTGAGTCCTCCTCTGTAAATGAGTTGGTTAAATAAATAATATCAAAGTTTCCTCAAAGCTTTCAAATTAAGAATCTGTTTTTCTTGAGAAATGTTTTCAACACAATACAATTAAAAGAAAAAAGCCTTCCTGCATAAAAAAAAGGAGAAGAAGAAGAAGAAAGAACTGGGTGACAATCAGCATTTGAAAGAGCAATTAATGCCATTAGCATTTTAAAAACTCAATGGCAATATTATCTGAACAATGACTCCTATTGATGGCATGAGTGGGCCATTGTGCCTTCTGCCAGTTAAACAGACACCACTTTATTCTTAGCAGCTGTGATCCCTAATTGGAAAGGGGACCGGTCCAAAAATGAGAAAAGGGGAATCACATCACAGCGCTGAAAATCAGCATGGAACCGAGCAGTTTCTGCTGCTGGTCACTGTTCCTCTCTTTAGCTTCTTGTCAAGGAATTTGCCCTTTGGAGACTGGAGCCCCACAATGGCCCAACTTTTGCTTTTGGAGTATTTGCCTGAAACATTTCCTCTCGCTGCTTTTATTGCTAAAAATAGTAAAGAAAGATCTTATTGATAGAACCGATTCTTCACCAAAGCCATATCCCCCACACTCAAGCTTTGCTACAGTTTAAACAGATTCTCCTATTTTCCATTTCCAAATAATGTTGAGTTGGAGCAAAGCAGAAGAAAATGCATTGATTCTTCAGTCAAATCATCAAGTTCTGAGGATAGTGAATTGTCTAGATTTATTGAAAGAAAGTGACCATCAGCTCTTGCTGCTCCCTTTGCTGGAAAGCTCTTTAAGTCAATGGTCAGGCTCTTGTTCTCACCCACTCTGGGGCTTTGCTCTTGTATCTTCAGTGAACCTTTTCCTGTCTAAATTGGTGCTCTACCTCCCACCCCATTCATTATTTCCCACCCCTGATCTATGTTTTCCTCACAGCCCCTCTCCTTTTTCCCCCCAGCACCTCACGAAGGATAGGATCTGGCCAGATTGTGTCTGGACCTCAAGTACCTAGAACAGTGCCTGACACACCATATGCACGCCCTGCATATTTGCCGATAACTGAATGCTTCTTGTACGCCATCAGAAAAGCACTCTAAAAATGTTTTGTAAATGAATGAATCAACCATAAAGCGAGGGAGTCCTTTGAATTTCTGCTGGTCCTTTGAATTTTGTTCTGGCAGAGCACAGAGGTAAACTAGCCTGCCATTTAATGTGGCCTTTCTGAAAGCCACCTGCTTCTACAGTGTTTCCTCACGGCTGGTGGTGATTTTACCCCTCCAGCAGAGGAAGGGACACCAAAAGGACATGCTAAAACTTGCTGTGATGTCCCTCTGCCTGTCTTACATATCATTAAGTCTTCCCTTAATTTCTCCTGGAGCCTTTCTTTCCTTCTCTCTTCCCCAGGCATCTCTTATCTCAGAGTCAGAGTTAACTGTGTTAGAGTGTAAAAACAGAGAACAAAAGCATGCTAGATTATGGAAGAGCCACGCAGTCTGGTGACTCCATGCCTTCCCAAACCCTATAATGACTTGAAGAGCTTTTATCAGTACTGACATTCAGGCCTCACCCCAGACTATTAAACCAGAATCTCTGGAGCCAGACCTATGTCACAGTACAGTCATACCTTGCTACTCATTGGTTTCAGGCCTCATCAAACCTGGTACTTGGTCACATTTTGACAAGAAAAAAAATGTCTCAGTACTCGGTGCTTGCTTGGGATTCATCCCACTTGCTAGAACTTGTATGACTCATGCTGCCGCCCCACAAGAGAAAATACTTCATCACTTGGTGCTCGTCAGTTTTGGCACTCGTCACGAGTTCTGGAATGAATTAACGATGAGTACCGAGGTACCCCTGCACTTTAAAAGCTCTCTTGCCAGGGTTGAGAACCACTGATCTATTTTGCCTCCCAACCCCAGTTCAACAGATGAGAAACTTGGACTCAGATATATCGTATTAGTTTCCTATTGCCGCAGGAACAAATTATCACAAACTTTATGGCTTAAAACAATAGAAATTAATTTTCAAAGGGTTCTGGAGACCAGAAGTCCGACATCAGCATCACTGAGCTGAAACTAAGGTGTTAGGAGAGTTGTGCTCCCTCCAGAAGCTCTAGGGGAGAATCCTTTTCCTTGTCTTTTCCAGTTTCTGGTGGTGGTGGGCATTCCTTCATCTGTTGGCTCATCATGACCCCTTCCTCCATCAAGGCCAGCAGTGTAGCAGTGCAACATCCTCAAATCTGTCTTTCCTCAGTCTTCCTGTGGACTTCTCCTCTCTGTGAATATGAAGTCTCCCTCCGTCTAACTCTTATAAATATACTTGGACTGCATTTAAGGTCCACTCAGATAATCCGGGATAACTTCATCTCAAAATCTTTAGTTTAATCAATTCGCAGTGATCCTTTTTCCATATAAGATAACATCTATAGGAGATTAGACCTCAGTGCTTGGGGAATCACTATTCAGCCAACCACAGAGGTCCAGGGACCAGCCCCAGATCACACAGCTAAGACTAGCAGGGCAGGATGGATCACCACTTCCCGTTGGAAGCCTTTTTTGACTACTTTTACAGTAAATGGTCTTCATACAGTAAATTGGACCCTTTGACTTTGCCTCATAATGGGGCAGTAGAGTCTCCAGTATAAATTATATATTGACTAGATCTTTGAATAATAATAATATTTTTAAGCGTTGGTATATATGTTTTTCCATCGACTTTCCTTCTAAGGCTCGAAGACTTCTGTATTCCCAGATGTCTGAATGTATATTATTTGTTAATTTGAAGAAGATCAGAGAACACAGCAGTCCCTCTTGACTCTTGAGCTTAGAAAATTTCAGAAAAATTGGAAGATTACTTGATCCAGTATAACTTCTCCAGACACACTGAAAATATCCCTACTTTAGACTGGGTGAAGATTCTGCAGTGTCAAGGAGAGAGAAGGGAAGGACTACATGGCTAAGATGGAGCTGCAACGTCAGGCCTGAGCAAGGGTCATCTGGAGCTCATGCCGGAGAGCAACACCGGTCCTGTCATTGATCTCAGACCACCTACTTTGGACAGGTCTTGCCATCTCCCTATCACATACCAGACATCAGTAGGAACAGTACCCCGGTGGTCTTAGATTTAACTAGGCTTCCTCTGACACACTCCATGTGGATGAACAACACAGCTACCATGGTCAGAATGCTGAGGAGCAGAAGAATGCTGAGGAGCTAGGTGTTTTGGACACCTAGATGGCTGAAGGCAGTGGTAGGGCCAGGACAACTAGCTTAAATGCGCAGTGGAACAGTAGTGGAATACATCTACGTGGGGGAAGAGGAAATTTTTCTCTCTCTCTCTCGGTTCTTTTGGCTGGTCTAATAACTAAGTTGACGTAAGACAGATTACTAAGAGAAAATAACCACATTTAGTTACATACAAATACAGGGAAATACCACATATATGAGAGGGTCAGAGACAGAAAGGCAAAACAGGTATATATGGCGTCCTGGGTTAAAGATGGGGTAAAAGCCCTGAGGCTTCAGAGGGGAGGAGGGCAGTTCACAGGACCATAATAGCAACATTCAGAAATTAGAAGTTTGCCCTGCCACATAGGTACGTCATAAAGTTATTTCTGATAATGATTCTTACTATGGACATGGCCCTGGCTCTAGTTTCCTCTACGTGGTTAAGGGAAGAACAGAAGTTACTCTGGAGCCTGCGGGGTCTTTGAGCCTTCAGCTCAAAGTAATCCACATGCTGAAGTAGAATGTCTTGGAAAGGCCTATTTTGAACCCCTTCCCTGCTATTATATGAAGAACTAGCATTTGTAAAATGCTTTTATGATTTATAACATGCTTTTATGTGTATTTTGATGAGTCCATTACATTACTGAGATTATATTATTAAGCCTGAGATGTTCCTTACAGCTGGTGTGTGGCCATGGTGGAACATTAACCAGGTCCTGCCTGATTTCTCATCTTTGGCTTTTTCCACCACCTTTATGATTTGCCTCAGGAAGATTACAGAGATTCTATCAGCCAGATGCCCAGAGACACTCCCCTGACACTGAGGAACCAAAACTTGCCTTGAGGTTCAGGGTCTCGAGCCATCTCATTTACTTCTAAGGAAGACTCAGAACCCGATCTCCATGAAAGGTTTATCTGGTTCTTCAGACCAAACACAAAACAAAAGCTCAAATTGGAATTTTTCTGGGTGCAGAAAACAGGCAAGACTAAGTGGCCTCTAACTATTCAGTTTGTATGGGAATAGCAATAAAGGTGCCTTTAGAAAAATAAATTAGGTATGGAGAAAACATTATTTAATCTTAGAATAAATCACTGGCCTGGAAATCAGGATACTTGGAAACTAGTGTGGGAAACAATTGTGTAAATTTAGAAATGTCACTTACCTTTATTATGCTCCTCTTACCTCATCTCTATAAAATGGGAATGATATATGACCTGCTGAGAACATATATGAAGTTTTTCGAAAAGAAAAACATACTATGTTGAATGCAATATACTAATATATCTAAAAATAGATGAATCTGGAATGTGTATGCTGTGGGTTTCACTGTATCCCTCCCAAATTTGTATGTGGAAGTCCTAACCCCTAGAACCTAAAAATAGGACCTTGTTTGGAAACAGTGCCACTGCAGATGTAATTAGTTAAGATAAGGTATAATGGAGTATGGTGGGTATCAAAATGATGGTGTCCTTATCAAGGAGAAATTTCGCTCACACACAGACACACACACACACAGAACACCAAGTGAAGATTCGAGTTAGGTTGCCACCAGCCAAGGAACTACCAGATACTAGGAGGGAGACTTGTAGCAGATCCTTCCCTAGAGCCTTCAGAGGGAGCATAATCCTATTAACAACTTGACCTTGGATTTCCAGGCTCTGGAGCTGTCAGACAATAAATTTCTTTTGTTTAAATCGTTCAGTTTATGGTGCTTTATTAAGACAGCTCCTGAATGGCACTCTGGTAATGAGAAATACCTAGATGTACCTTCCCCCCCGCCCAATCATTCCATGTAACAGATCCATTGATTCTGTTAGAAGTTTAGACAATGAACATAACATTTGGTGAAGATCAAGAAGACGAGTTATTTTTTCCAACATACAAATGTCTTGATTTAGATGTAAAAGTAAACCCTAGAGAGCTGATGTAGTTTGCTACGGTCCTCTTAGGACAAAAGCCAAATGTGTCAAATTAGTGGATCCCAAAGAACACTGATGAAAAGCCCCTCCTAGCATTGGTGGGGCTGGTGTATTTGGATGTGGGCTTTGTTCATTTATTTAATCGACTATTATGTTGATTATGTGAAGTCTCAGCCTCCTCCCTCAAAATGAGGAACAATTTAATGCTAAGAAAGTTGTGCTCAGAAGCTGCCAACTACCATTTCCTTCCACGTTTAGGCATCCTGGGTGGAGAAAGCAAGAGGGGCAGGGCAGGATAAACCAATCTCCGTGAGCTAATCTTTTCCCTCCTCTCTACCTGCTTAACCAACTCGGGATCCTCCTTTCCACCCACTTGCTTCACCCTAGACTGGGGCAAGAGGAGCCCTCGTTCTAGGACTTTGTCTCAGAAGGTCTCACATCACGCGCGCACACGCACACACACACACGCACACACACACAAAAACAGCTCAGGCTGCAGCAAAACCCTTCTCCACACCTCTGTCCTGGGTGGAAGAAATGACGGCTATATTGGAGCGTGGGGATAATTTGAGTGGCAGAACTCTGAAGCAAAAGAGAGCAATTATTAAATCCTTTCTCTCAGATAGCATGGAGTCCATCGATTTTACTTAGTGAAATTGGGTCTCCACGTAAGGACAAGGAAGGCTTTCATTAATTAGCACAATATTGGCAACTGATAAGTGTTTTGCAATATGACAAATTCATATTACTTTACAAATTATTTATATGTAAGTCAAAATCTGTGCTGTTCAGTATGGTGGGGATGGGTCTCATTTAAAGGAAAAGAAACAGAAGTTAAACATAATTAAAATTCCAGGTCTTTGGTTGCACCCCCCACATTTCAAGTGCTCAGTAACCACACATGGAGTGTGGCTGCCATATTGCACAGTTCGGATCCAGAACATTTTCGTCATTGCAGGAAATGCTATTGGATGACACTGGCCCAGATGTAACAAAACTGGAGCATAATACTGATCCTTTACAATTGCTGTTGGATTGGCACAGAAGCTAGGGTCGCAAACACTTTTATTTTTATAGAAATATTTAATACAATTTAACAAATTTTCAAAAAATATTCAGCTCATTTAGGCAATTAAAAGATCACTGAGGAAAGGCCTGGGATAATGGCACAAAAGATTTGTGGGAAAGGAAAAAAGTATGCAAAGCAGAATGTTTGCTGGATAGAGAAACATTTTGAATTTATTACTAAGAGAATAGTCTTAACAGTGCTCATGGCAATGACATTGGGAACAATTTGGAGATTACGTACAATGTTTTCTGGATCTAGTCAAGAGGGACATCTTGATAAAACACATATCAAGTCTGATGTCATAACTGCTCTCAGATACATGCAGAGAATAATGACTAAATGCTGTTAAAGCAACTGAATTAAATTTAGATAATATATGAGATTCACTAGAAGAGATAAATGAAACACAGATCTTATGAATTTGAATACTTCATAGAGAGATGATAAAATTATAATACAAGTGTGCCTTTTGTGATAAAATTAAGATATATGACATCTTTTGTGATGATAATATATGTGACCACCTTAAAATGTTTTTTATATGATATGTAAAATTGTGGTGAATTTCAGAATCTAAGTGTTGTCTAAAGAATTTGTTGACAATTGAAACTGCAATTGCCTCAGAAGAGGAAAAAATGTCTAAATTGAAATTAATTTAAGAAAGCTAAGAACTGCAATGACTCAAGAGAATTTGCCTAATTTAGCTTAGCTATCAGAAGAACCCAAAGTATGTAAAAACTTTTTAACAATGTAATTAGTGATATGCTGAAATAAAGGAAAAAAGTATGTTTATGAAAAAATATATCCCTGGCTGGTGTGGCTCAGTAGATTGGATACTGGCCTGTGCACCAAAAGGTCACTGGTTCGATTCCCAGTCAGGGCACATGCCTGGGTTGTGGGCCAGGTCCCCATTTGGGGGCATGCAAGAGGCAACTGATCAATGTATCTCTCGCACATCAGTGTTTCTCTCCCTCTCTTTCTCCTTCCCTTCCCCTCTCTCTAAAAATAAATAAATAAAATATTTAAAAAAAGAAAGCTATAATGATTTGTGAATTGTATGTCACACCTTCAGAACTCATTTTGGTATTGGCAGTAACCAACAGAACACCTCAGCTTAAATTATCTTTGATACGCTGACAAACTACTTAAAATAAACAGTGTTAGAAATGTTATTCAATTTTGTCATTAGGAAGGAGGATAGAACCTATTTTAATGAACAATTTGTTAACTTGGTTTATGTCTTCAAAGTCTGTTGATACATGCTATGGGCCTCCACTGGCCTCCTGGCCCCTGTTCTAGGAATACTGAGAGCGGGCCCAGTCCTGCCGATCCTGTGGAGGAAGGAAGAACACCTTTTCCCACAGGTGAGGTGGAGCATCCTGTTTCAGACAGGTGCACTGCTTTCTAGTGCAACTTCGTGCCTCATCTTTGGCAGCCACATAATTCCAGACAGTTGGGGATTGAGGACATTTAGAGAAGATTGTGGTTGAGTGTTGCAGTGGGTCATATCCCAGTGGGTGCTGACCAGTCTCACGCCATCTCCACAAATGCAGGAGAAAAGGAAGGAAAAACTATTAAACTATAGTTTCAGGGGTTATATTTATGCCCCAGGAAGCGTATGTTTGGCTGTGGAGTACCCTCAAACGCTGGACTGGTCGACTGTGTGAGACCTCCCCCCTCTTCTCTTGGGCTACAACTGGATTTGAATCTTATGATTCTGGTGTGGTCCTGTCTCAAAGTGGAGGAATGGTGCATACACAATTTTTTCCCAATTTTTTTGAGGTATAATTGACAGATAACAATTGTAAATATTTAAGGTGTACGATTTGATGGTTTTGTTATGGGAGAAACTTCATTCTCCTTGCTGATGGAGTAAAGAATTGCACATCAGCAACTAGCCTGGTGTTTCTTGTGATGTGGGAACATCTGGCCATCTTATTGGGCCAGGCTCAGGACTGCTGAATTAGTGGGCGAGAAATGTCTCCCTCCGCCTCCCTGACTTGGTTGACTGTCTATTGTACCTAACATTTTGATATATTTGGATCCGTTCATGAACTAAGAAATGCAATCAAGCGAGTGAACATATCCGTCACTTCAATAGTCATTTTTTTTTCTTATTGTCTCTACAGGTCTAAAAGGTTAGGAGTCATGGCCTGCTGCATAATCCCGACACAGTGACATCACTGCAGCTCAAAGTCAGGAAGCGAGTTCACCACAGGTTCCCAGGAAGTAGGGAAACGTTCCATGCGAGCTGTAAAGGTATGCGTACTCTCTTGCTATTTTGCATTCTTGCTGAATGCCAAATGGACCCTTCCGTACCTGAACTATTGGGGGGAGCACTTTGGGGTTCTGTGTTAGCAGTGACCTAATCCATTGTGAATGACCCAAGGAGCTGCTTGTACCAGACACATACGTGGCAGTGACATTTTGTAATAAGGAACAGCTTCTTCAGACTTATGTCCCAAGTGAAAGTCAAACTCTAGCCTGGGCTGACTTTCTGTCCATCCCAGGCACAGCACTGGTCACCAGAGGGGAGGGACATTCATGGAGCCCAGGACTTGAAAGGGCTTCTGGGTCAGGTTTCCCAACAGCAGCTGCTGGTCCTTGAGGCATCTGAGACCTTTGACTAGAGCATGTGAGATCGCCGTCTGACTTAGAAGGGGAGCTCCGGAGCTCTAACTCAACAGAATGGCTTTGGGAGGGGAAGATGGCGTTGAAGGGAGCAAGGAATGGTGGAGGCTGCTGGGTAAAAGGGGTCAGCCTCTACGGGCTGAGATAGCAGAAACAGGAACACGTTTTCAAAAAGAAAAAGCAACCACTTCAAATGAGTGGGGATTATTTTTAATATGTCAGAGGAACATGCTTATGGTGACAACTGGCTAAGGTGTGAGGCCCCTTAGAACGTGAGCTGCTTGAGGCAGAGACTTTGGGAAGATGGAACGCATTTCATTTACTTGTGCGGGGCCACAGCCTGAAAGAGTGCTGAGTGTGTAGGAGGTGATCAGTAATTATTGTCAATTAACCAAGGAGTGGATGGCTGAACAAATCTGTGAATTTCTCGAGTGCCCACCAGGCTTAGTGAAAAGAGATGGAAGGTTAGAAACAGACACATAGAATTGCCACTTCTCCTATCGTGTGATAACAATGCTTTCAACCTCAATTTTCTCATATCATAATTTGTTTAACAATAAACACTTTGCTCAGCTGGGTGACAATAAAATGAAGTGTCACATGTAAGTTTCAGGTATGTACACCTAGAATATATCTAGAGAGAGAACTTAGTTCTCTTTAATTCCCCCCTTTTCTTTCTTTCCTGAAGTTGGGGAAGTATAGTTGTCATAGACCAGCCCATAGAATCTGCTTCCATTCTCAAAATTATCTGATACCTAGAAACGAGGCAAAGAGGACTGCCTGTTATGTCTGCGTCACTCTGGAGCATTGTGTAGCAGACCTACCCAAGGACTACTTAACAATCAGGGAGAAAATGCCTGGGATCAGAGCTCTCACTGTGTGATGTGACATTTCAAGGTGCAGATGTTTGTCCAGAGATGCAAGTAATTTCTGCCTTGTAGAAAATGTAACTGCAGAGGACAGTTTCTTCATTGCCTAGCAAAGCTGCCGATCTTACTCAAATATTCTTTCTTTATCCCCTAAAAATTCTCAGTTCCTCAAATGTTCTTTGATAATGTTTTATGATTCTGCTGATTCCCTCTTAAATTAATAAATAAATTGATCATTCTATATGAGTTCCATGAATTGAACATTCTATATTAGCTAAATGAGCTTATCATTCTCTAGTAGTTAAATAAATTGATCATTCTGTATTAAATTAGTTAAATTGTTCATGTGAGTCATGTTTTTCACTTTTTGGAAATCATACTGTGACAGTATTTTAAAGTCTCCATTTTTTGCTAGCAATGCTTAGTACATACTAGACACTCGGTGTACGTTTGTTGAATAACTACGTGAAGAATAAACAAAGGCATGAACTACTAAAGGGAGGCTGAAGGATCCCTGAGCCCTGTCAGATTTGGATCCTGCCCACTTTCTGATAGCTTCATTAGTGACTTCACACCCAAGCTTTGTATTTCACACCAGCTGTGAAGAAGTTGTTGTTCATACTAAACCTTTACATCAGTGTGCGTGCAAGTTGGGATTACCACACACAATTAAAGAATACAGTCAGTTGAGTTCATGCAGTCCCATTAGGTTTAGCTTGGGTAGGAAGCCTCTCTCTGCCCTTGATCCCAGAAACTCATGTTAATTCGACCTAAGCATCGATGGCCAAGGTTCTGTGTTTTCAGCTTTTAATATCTACCATCTGGCCCACCTCTTGACCTTTTTTCCACTCAAATGCCATCATTTTTTTCTCCTTCTCTTGTCCCATTATTCCACCTTGGAAGGCATGCTACTTACATCTCTTGAGAATTCTCAGTGCCTGCATTTGAGCATCAAAATTCTTTACTTGATATCTTTATAATTCCTTAATGTATAGCCACATTTGTAATCCTTTTATTTTTTAAAAAGGCTCATATGTATTATTGACTAGTTAGGGACTGAGTTTTGCTACATGTAATAAGAATCTGAAAAAGTGGTTCTTTAACAGTGAGAGGATTTATTTTTTTCACTGAACAAGAAGTCCTGATGAGGACAGTCCAGACCTAATTTGGCAGCCAAGTGACGCTGTCGACAACCTAGGTTTCCTCTGTGTTTCCACAAAGACTTCTTCGGTATGTAGTTTTCACTTTCTTTCTCTCTTTAATTTTTTAAATATTTTACTGTTTGTGCTATTCCAGTTGTCCCCACTTCTCCCTCCCCTTTGCCTGAATCTACCCAGCATCCCCTTGGGCAATCCCCACACGGTTGTCCACGTCCATGGGTCATGCATGTATGTTCTTTAGCTAATCCCTTCACCTTCTTCCCCACCCTTCCCCTCTAACAGTGGTCAGTCTGTTCCATGTATCTATGCCTCTGTTTCTATTTTATTCATTAGTTTATTTTGTTCATTAGATTCCACATATAAGTGAGATCATATGGTATTTGTCTTTCACTGATTGGCTTATTCCTCAAAAAATTAAAAATTCAACTGCTTTTTGACCCAGTGATTCCACTTCTGGAAATATATCCTAAGAATCCCAAAATACCAATTCAAAAGAATACATGCACCCCTATGTTCAAAGCAGTGCTATTTACAATGGCCGAGATCTGGAAATATACTAAGGGACTGTCAGCGGATGAGTGGATAAAAAAGACGTGGTGCTTCTGCACAGTGGAATCCTACATGGCAGTGAAAAAGAAGGAGCTCTTACCTTTGGGGAGAGCATGTAGTCTTTGTTTAAAAAATGTTGTTTTGTGGTTGGAAGAAGAATGCTCCTTTTTCAGCTTCAAGTTCACAATCTAAGTGAAATGAAGGAAAAAGGTGAAGGGCAAAAAACACATTTTAGGCGGGTGAATTCCCTTTTAAAGAGCTTTTCCAGAATCTGTTCCCAGTGATTTTTCTTATCATGTCCCCTCAATTAAAACGGTATCACATAGCTGTAAAGGAAGCTGAAAGATACCCACCAACTCTGAACCACATCATGGATCTTTTACTAAAGAAGAAGGGGAAACTAAATATAGGTGAGATACCTAGTGGTGTCTGCCATGATTTTCTTTTTTTGTTTTAATACATTTGTTTTTGGCCCTCTTTCTGGGATACCTCTCAAAATCCACAATTACTTGATAAAGAAATAAATATTTATAAGCCATTGTTCAGTATTATGAGAACCAATAAAGGGGGGCATACAGCAATAATATAATGATCAGACATAGGCAAATTGGAGCTGAATCCCAATTGTGCAGTTCACTGGCTATGTAACCTTAGACAAACTGGCTTAGGTCTCACTGGTCTCAGTCTCTAAAATGAGGGTAAAAGAGTAGCATTGTCTAGGCATGGGTTTCTTAGAAAACAGAGTGTGTGACAAAGGCCATATACTAAGGCCTCACTGGAAGGACTCATGTCAGGGCAGCTAGAGTGGGAGTGAAATGAGAAAAATAAGAAGAGTTAATGAACTTTTCCTAAAGTTAATGTTAGAATTCTGAGAACATCTCTTTCCTACAGAGGTCAGAATGTTCTTTGTTGTGAAATTATGGCAGCAGTGGTTTGAGTTTACTTTTGAATGCTTTCATTAGAAACAAAAAATTAGACACTTGGCATCTCTATGTTACTTTATAATTTTTTTAGAAATGTCCCTGGCCCTTGTAATCCATTTAATCTTTAATATTTTTTCCACCTGATATTATCATTATGGGAAAATGAGATCTTATTTACTTTAAGAGTCATGTAATTTCCAGCAAGATTTCCAAGACTTGCTGCCTAAAGTTAAGAGAAACGGCTGCTTTCGAAAGGCATTGTACATACATACCTTTTTATTTTAGTGCTGCTCACCACAGTTTTTAAGTAGCTTCTAGAACAAAGGAGGAAAAAAACATCTTTTTCACTATAAAAAGAAGGAAGATTACATGGCCTGTGTCAAAGGTTCATGTAATGTCACAAAGCAAGTACAGTGTTTGGAATGTATTATAGCTCACTGCATGTTCATGGAAAAAATTTAGACGAGGTTCTTTCTTGTTTCTTATCTTTTATTGGCCAAGGCACACCCTCTTGGGCTTTAACTCTCCAATATTTCACATGTTTGTAGAATGAATGAAAAATAGAGGCCTGGTCTGGGCGTCTATATCTCTACATCATAAACCATAAGCTTTAATAATCCTATGGGTGTCACATGAGAAAACTGTGGGAAGCATTGAAAACACTTTTATGTCATTGTCATTATTAAGGAATGATAGGAGTGGATTGTAGCAATAACAAGTTAAAGAAAGCCTTCTAAAAGAGGAACCACACATGCTTCACATTCCCTTATGAGGCTGAAGCAAAGAAAGAAGTGCCAACAGATGACAGTGCTTTGTTCTAAACAGGTGCTGAGGAAAGATGCTCCATCAGGAAGGACATAACAGAGTCAGAGGGAAAGTGATAAGCCAATTGCTGAGTAGGAAAAATGATGAATGGTTATGATACCCCTTTATTTCTCATAAAGTAATGATGACTTGATACAGAATTTCCAGTTGCAAGGTAAATTTTCTACAAACATGGCAGCATCATTGAGCCATGTTCCCAGTTACGTATGACTACCTATCTTGGGGGTTTATTTTATTTAGGTCACTACAGTGGTCAGAACATTTGACAATTAGGTTTAAATCCAAGTACTTCTGTCTTTTTTTTTTTTTTTCCTGGAAAAATGGCTTAAGCTGGAAGGTAGCAGCTGAACAAATATTTGAAGTTGATAAAGGAGTGGTGAGTAGATGAAGAACCTCAGTTAGCCTCAACAAGATTGGGTGTATTTATAGCCATGGTGTGTGTGTTTGATGGGCACTTCAAACTTAGTTAGCATGGTTGGATTTGGGATACATTCTCGTGTTCCAGGAAAATGAAATGTATACATGGAGCTTCCAAATATATGCTCTCCCAACTTGATATTGCCCAGCTCAGTGAATACCCATGAGAAACCCCAGGCTAGCGTTGATACTCACATGTTTCCACTGAGTAGCTCATAGTTCATGCCGTTGATGAGTTATTCTGTTCCATGGCCACAGTCCTGTGTAGCTGATAATTGGAGACATGTTACAATGTTGAAGTATTTTATGGAGAATTGCCTGCCTTATCTTCAAGTTTCAATAACATCCCCAGATTATATTGCTCGCAGAAATGTAGTCATGGTTATAAAACTTATTGCTATATTTTGCAGAATACTCTTGTCCTCTTCATTTTTTTATTTATCTTTAAGTAGATCATATGTTTATGGATAAGAAATTTTGAGGCATTCTTTACTTGTTTAATTACTTTATTATTTATTTCAAGGTGCACATTTGGGTGAGTACAGCAGGACTTAAAAATGAACAGGCATTACTTTTCACTGAGAAAATAATGTGTCATCATTATAAAAAGAATGCTCTTATGAAAAGAAAAAAAATCAGCTATATTCTCATCACTCAGTGATAATCAATGCTAGATTTGAGTGTATTCCCTTTCAGTTTCTTTTTTTTTAATGAATCATTTATTTTTTAACATAGTTTTGATCATACTGAATACTCAAGTTTGTGCAAGACATTGAACTAGACCTTAATGATTCATGTTAATGAGGGACAGAGTGGGAAAAGGCCAGAATAAATGGAAATTGAAGATAGATGAAACTCTCACTGTGATTAATGGCCTGCAATTTTTCTTGCCTTGAACCTTCCCCTAAAAGACTAAAGAGCACTTTCTCTAAACTTCTATCACTTTTCTGCCTTTGTTCATGAAGTAATTAACCATGTGGTATTGTAATTTGTTCCACATTGTCTCGTGTGAGCTTCCTAACAAATGCAATAGCAGTAGTTGTACCGCTATTTAGCATTAATTGATATAGCTCGGCCTAAAACACGAGGTGTCTAAACTTCATAGACAGTGTCCTCTCCATGACAGCAGGCTCCCAGCATGGGGGTTGGATTGGTTGTGAATACCACTGTAAGCTCTGCCCAGACCACACCCATCTTCTTCCCCTTAATTGGCATCTGCCTTAGTTAGCACAAGCCAAGGAGGTCTCAGAGGCCTGGACTAAATCCTAAGGGCCATGCCTGCTCCCCAAGTCCAGAGGTTCTCTGGGAAGCTAGTTGGTTTGCTGTGTTGTGCCTGCGATATGAACATGGGAGTGTCTGACAGGCGGAGTTTGGGTTGGAATCTTTGTTTTGTTATTTCTAGTTGTGTGATTTTTAAAGAAATCAGTACACCTTCTGAGCTTTAGTTTTCTGATCTGTAAAATGGGAATAATACTAAGACATAGTCTATCTCATGAGGTTTGAGTATGATCATACATCTCACATGATAGGAAGTGGCTGACAAAAAGTGCTTATCACATATTAGTAGAATCAACCAGGCCTACCAACAAGAAGACATAAACCCATGGATTATGCTGATAAATAGCCAGGCCTCCCAACGACTCCTCACTGGGTGTTAGGCAAAGCAGTTTCTAGCCCTTGACGTAACCAGTGCTATCTTGAGAAGCAAGTTTCTCTATGTGACCGCAAATTCACACAGGCCCTGAATCGCCTGAAAGGAATGTTCTTCCGTAGATAAGTAGGTTGTTAACTGCCTTGGAATATGCAGCTCGCAACAAGCACGAGCCACTTGATTACAAATCATTGGTGTTCCTGCAGGATATGTACGTGAAGCCACCATTTCTTTTTGGGTGTGGAGATCCACTCTGCTTCTTTCTATACATTTTTAATCAACTCTTTGTTCAATTCTGGCATTGTCAGCCTCTTTCTTCAGTCTCTCGGGCCCTGTCCTCCTTTGGAGATGGGCTCCAAAACACCTCAGGGAAATTTCCAGCACTAGGGGTCTTGGTGCATTTGGCTCCACACTTACCCTTGCATATGATGGAAGGTATTCAGGACTCTGGGTGGGGAAAGGGTGGCGTAATCCAACCAAAGACTTTTCCATAGCTTTCCAAAGACCTTTAGATAGCAGTGGCCCATCACGTTTGTCTTTGAACCTCCAGGACTCAAATACTTACTGAGTGACTAATATGTGCCAGAAACCTTTCAAAATGTGAGGAATGCCGTAATAAAAATAGAAATCTTCCAATGATTGGTTTTCAAGTGAATCCGTGTAGGGCGGGGCTGATTTGTGTGTATTGTAAAGGTACACTTTGAAAGTTTTTATTTCCTTTTCTCTGCTTTCTCACTGTGCTCGGTGAAGCTCCCACACTTCCACATAGATGCACCTGGGATTCCAAGTGGAGCAAAAGGGGTACCAGCCAGGCTGGCCTTAGACTTCCTCACTGGCTTCATTGAAAGCTGATATACTTTAGTCAGTATCATCATTTGTTTCCTTTTTTCCCTTTGTGCTCATTGATAAAATCATGAGACAGACAATCATAACATTTTTTTCTCAGTTTCTTCTTTAAAATGAGGCTGACACCGGTCAGAATGGCCATCATAAACAAATCCACAGACAAGTGTTGGAGAGGATGTGGAGAAAAGGGAACCCTAGTGCACTGTTGGTGGGATTGCAGACTGGTGCAGCCACTGTGGAAAACAGTATGGAATTTCCTCAGAAAACTAAAAGTGGAATTGCCTTTAGACCCAGCAATTCCACTGCTGGGATTATACCCTAAGAGCCCTGAAACACCAATCCAAAAGAACCTATGCACCCCAATGTTCATAGCAGCACAATTTACAATAGCCAAGTGCTGGAAGCAACCTAGGTGCCCATCAGTCAATGAGTGGATCAAAAAACTGTGGT
>VMDR010003684.1:0-68927 GCA_007922815.1 Macrotus californicus
AGAGGCTTTTGCATAAAAAAATGAAAAAATGCCAAAACAATATTTTTAATAGTATAGCATATTATAATTGCTTACATTTAACAATTTAATGTTTTAACATCAAAAAGGATTGATATGATTGTGTTCCTCATGGGAAAATTCTAGACTTAACTTATTTAAAAATCCATGCCCATGATGTAGTCTTCTGAGTCAGGTATATGAGTGTTCCCTTCTTTCAGACCTGCAGCAGAGCCTTCAGATCAAATGTGGAAACTTAATAAGAAATGGAGGCTTTTTACATGGGAAGCTTGGGCCAGAGAGGAACCCCTTCCATCCAATTGGCCTGGTAAGTAATGTGTTAAGCAAAGTGAGCCTGCTCCCCTCTGTTGTTCTTGCGGGAACTTGTTTTAGCTGTGCTTCCCTCATTAGGCAAATCACTGGCCTGTGGGCAGCTTGCGCAGGAGTCAACAACACTCTTGTGTGGGACCTGGCCCACCTGTCAAACCTGTTTTCAGGCTGGCTGTGTGACAGGTGATGGGAAGATAGTGGGAATGGAAGGAGAGGGAAATACTTTTTCAGCTCAGTCCCTAATGAGTTGAGGGAATGAGGCCTCTGACCTGCAGACTGATGGATCTCTGCTGGACCCATGTCTCAGAGCCGACTCTGCAATTGGGTGCATACAACGTGCTTATTGGCATGCTCCATGCCTGTCTGTGGGCTCTGTCCTTGTGCCTTTGGGGTCTCTATTTCACAGGGCATCTCAACACCTGGCTTCTGTCTGGCACAGCCTGCTTTCCAGTCCCTCTTCCTCCTCTTGCATCTCGATTCTGTTGTGGGCTGGGTTATTTGATTAAGGAGCTCTGAGAAAAAAATCATTTCTTTATCTGTCACCCCCTGAATTCCTCTTACTGTTTCTGCCCTTCCCCTTATCAAACCTGGCTTCCAGAAAACCTGATAAAATGGCTTGCTCTGAGGAGGCGCAGTGAAATTCCCCTCCCAAAGCATCTTAAGTAGCAAAAAAGCTTCATGTCACACAAAGCAATTTCTAATTGTACTTTTTTGGGGCATCAGTAGAAAGAAAGACTCTTTTTGGATGACTTTGCTGGGAGGGATTCTCTGTGTGTTTAGAATTTTAGTTAAATAAATAAATCATCATTTTCTTATCTACAAAATGCAGACTGTAATAATATCTGTGCAAAAGTGAGATCGTGCATATAAAAGTATGCACATGATAAATGTCTGTTGCTGCTGCTGCGGTTCTATTATTTAGTTTCGCCTCTGCACCAGGTACGGGGCAGGCAGTGGGAGAGGTGGCCAGTACGGTGATGACAAAACAGTGCTCCAGACTTCCAGGAGCTAAGCCTAAAGAGAAGTCATTTGCATTTAGACAGCTTAGTTCACTCTCCTTCAAAACATTCTTTCATCTATTACCTCACTCAACTCTTTTTTTTTGGCAGGTATTTCTTAGTCTCTAGGAGACTAGGAGATTTCAAATGACTTGCTCAAGGTCCACACCCAAGTTGGAACAAATGTTTTTTAGGTGAACATGGCATAAAGGTATGTATATCACAGCAAAATGCACTCAACACAAACAATCCTGAGAAATCACTAAACTCGGGGCTGTGGGAGAGGAGGACCAATGAAACCAAGAGCAAACTTTTCAAACGTTTTTACTTCAAATTTTTTAACTCATACGTTTGAGTTAGGGTTCAGAACATAGATCACTGTAAATATAATATAATAGGAAGCCAGCAGAAATGCTTACAATTGAGCCTTTGTTCATGTTGTCACATTGGAAGAGCCATATGCCAGCTTCTCCCCTCTCTTCTCCCCTTCTCTCTCCTCTCTCTCAGTTCCTGTGTGTTTGAGTGGGTGGAGGTTAGCAGACAGATACCCAGCGTGAGTAGTTAGACAGTAAAATGAGCTCTATGCTCTAGAATGTCTTTCATAAAAGTGAACACTTAATCAATTCAAGAGCATACCTGTCATTTTCATTATGATTCTATCAATAAATTTTAGATCCTATAAGAAGTGCTCAGGTGGAATTATATTTCCCCTTTCCTGGCATAATAACAAAAAATGATGAACCCTACAATCACTGACCCCATCCCTTCTGCCTCCACCTGAAATACCCCCTACCAAAAGCCAGGATTTGAATTAAATCGTGTGGTTTGTTCCTTATATTTTACAGTTTTTGTTGCTATTGTGTATAAGATCTATTTTTCTATTTAATGGTTAACTGGTTATTGCTATACCACTACATTTTTATGGCTCATTTAGGCAACCCAATATTTGATCTTCTCTTAAAGACCACTCTATTGATAGGTCCCCTTGAGGATGGAGAAGTGACCATATGATGACAGAGGAGAAGGTTGGGGAGGAGGGTAACTCTCTACCAAGTGTGGGATAGAGGTGTCTGGGTCCTTCTGTGTGGCATTGCAGGAGCTCTGGGAGTGCAGCTCTGAGTACCACTGGGACAGGGAAGTGGCAGCCGTGGGGTCTTCACTACAGAACACCGACCCCCCAACCAAATACTCACTCTTGTAGTGTGGCTGGGCATTGCTGGTTGTGGCTTCAGGTTCTAGTTCTCTTTCCCTCCCACAAATTCTGTGAACTGGCTAATATACTTTAATATGCTTTTTTTAATTCTTTAAACCAATACTAGTCCCTTACCTAGTCTCTGTAGATTACTCTGTAGCAGTTAAAGAAGAGTTGGATTGTCCCTGGCCAGGTAGCTCAGTTGGTTGGAGTGCTGTCCTAATACCTCAAGGTTGTGGGTTTGAACTCTGGTCAGAACACACACAGAATCAACCAATGAATGCATCAATAAATGGAACAACAAACTGATGGTTCGCTTTCTTTTTACCTCTCTCTCAAATTAATAAATAAAAATAAAAATAAAGAATTGGATAGTTTATATACACTTACATGAAATGACCAAAACATTGTTATGCCATAAAAGCAAAATACAGTATCATAAATCAAAAGGGCATATTTGTTCATGTATGTATATATTTGCAAATGCATAGATAACTTTTGAGGGACTACAAACCCAAGTGATAATAGCGGTAGCCTCTGGGAAGGGAAGTGGGACTAGGGGATGAAGGGGGAGAAATACATGTAGACTTGTCCCTTTTACTCTCTATATATTTTTCTTGAATTTTTACAAGAAGAATGCTTTCAAGTATTGCTTAGGTACTCAACACAACAAAACAAAACAAACAGAAAAAAGAAAATCAGTGGGCCAAAATGTAGCAAATAGAGGAGAGGAGTCTCCAGCTCCCTATCAGCTTGATTCCTTTGAACCAACAGTATAAGCACTGTACCATGTACTAAATACAGTGGAGACAAAGATGAATAAGGGAGGGTCCCTCTGCCCTCAGCGGGCCTGACAAGCAGACATGCAAATGGATAAATACTACATAGCGTTATAAGTGGACGGCTAGCATTACAAAGAGGATTTGTGGGGAGCTTCAGAAAGGCTCCTCCTAACCCACCCCAGAAAGCACAATGGGGCACAGCAAAGATTTCCTTGAGAAGATGACGTGACTCTCCAAGTCTTGAAGAATAAGAGCAAAGGGAAGGAAGGATTAAGAGTGTATCTGGGATGTTCTATGAAGTGTGAAGAGGATTATATTCCCCTCTAGCTCATCCTCAACAAAGCTGTTTTTACCCACCACGTGGATGAACAGCGTAAAGCAGGCCAATCAGAGGGACCAGGGAATGACTGGAGGCACACCCAGAGCATACAATTTGAGCTGAAGCAGCCATGGGGTGGCATAGGCAGGCCCCAAGGCCAACTCAGGGACAGCCGTCTCCGTCAGTGGGAGGAATTCAGAAGCTGAGAGGCTTCCTTGGGCAGCATTGTCACCAACTACCACCAGCATCCTTTTTAGGCAGTGTGTGGGCCTTTACTAGGAGTTTACTGTGTTATAAACTATTGAGGTCTTTACAAAGATCACAGAATCAGGTTGTGTAAGCTCTGACAGGTAAACCAGTCAATCCTTATCTGCCCACCCTGCTCCCTGAATGTGTGGCCTTGTCCAGTCTTCTTGTTACTAGTAGTCTACCTTATATCTTATTCCTTCCCCTCATGGTTCCTACTTGGTGCCCTCACAGTGCTTTTCAGTGATCAAAACCTCCCGCCCTGCTCCCTAACCAGTTACTCCCAGCTTCTACTCAAATATCCAGAATTTTCCTTTGTCTCTGAAGCCAGTCTTCGGTACTACTAGTCTGACTCATTTAGTCTTGCTCAGTCTTGGGCCTAACCTGATATAGTCAGCCTGCCCATGTGATGATGGAGGATGATGGCTGGATGAGTTAACTCCCTCTAGGTAAGAGACTTATATTTTGACCAAGGGCAAGCAATCTCTTAGCCCAAAGAAGGATACCAATACGTGAGAAATTTAATCACAGCGTGCCCTTCCCCTGCCATCCTGGTCAGAATTAGTCACCTGGGCAATGTATCTGCTGCTCTAGGTCATTCTCTTATCCAGTCAGGTTATGTGCCTGTGTCCATCTCCATCCTAGTGGGTGAGCTCAGTGTGGCCTGCAGTAGTAGCAGACCTTAGTGAAAGTCAGCTTGAACTCATTCATTCAATAACTTTTGTTGAACTCCAACTGTGAGCAGGATACTACTGGTTCTGGGGACAAAAGGGGCTCCACTCTGAAGGAGCCAGTCCACTCTGTGCAAAAACATTTCTGCGTCCTGCTCTGGAAAGATTTTCATCCAATGGGTCAGAAGAAACGGTCCAGGCAAATATAAACTCCCCACAAAAGCAGACATTTATAAATAACAGTGCTTCCCACATCTCAGCAACAGCTCAGCTGAGTGAAATATGTGGGCAGGCTCCAGGTCCCTGATATATTTAAATAGAAAGGTGTTTTTTTCCCTTAACTTTATTATTATTGTTGTTACGAAGCATTTTGAATAGTAAAGACATTAATATAGAAAATACCTTTGTTGACACTACCTAGGTTCAGTGATTATTAGACATTTTGGCATATTTACTTAACTTCTTTTTAAAAAAACAAGGAAATAAAGATCGCATTTAGAATTATAGGCCCTTTGAAGCCTCTCACTAGCTCTGTCCCTTGCCCCCTCTCCAGGTATCACTATTCTTCTAAAGTGGTTTGTGTCTCCTTCCCATTTATTTTTTTATTTTTTATTTTTTTACTCCATTATTGTGCTCCAAAAAATATATACCGTGTGGGAGATGTGGTTTTAGAATTTACATGAATGCATTCATATTATGAGTGTTTTTTTAAAAAAGCCTTTTTTAGTCAACATTTTAACTTGTTTATGGTATTTATTTGTTGACAAGATCTCAATTTACTTGTCCATTTCTTAATCAATAAACATTTGGCTTAACTATGATTTCCTCTACGTCTCTTGGCAGTGGAGTTGCTGGCACATAGGTCATTGGCATCTTCAGTTAAAAGGGTTGACGAATGCTATTTTTCTCACACACCACTTTCTGTTCTGTAAACTATTTAGGTGCCTCTTCTTATTATTGTTATTTAAAAAGATTCTACCAAGACATCATGCATTATCAGTGAAAAGCAAATTTGCATCACATATTCAAGTACTACATCAAAATACTTCTTAGTCACCTTCATTCCTTTCCAAGGACAACGTCACCTCATGCAGCCTGTCTCTGTTTATCTGGAATCTATCAGCATCTATCAGGGCCTTGTGCATATCAGCTTGAAATCATAGCTTGTGAAGAGTCCAAGGAAACTGTCTGGTAAGAAATCTAAGGGAGTCCCAGACAGGGATTGTCTGCTGGTAACATGACTAGTCTCCCATATTAAGAAAGTGCATTAACAAAAATGTGTCTATGGTTTATATTTCCTAACATAAATTTCAAAATTCAGAAGTTATACATCCTAAAGCACACTTGGAAAGGCTGTGCCGCTGCCCCCAAATAGTATCATTGCCCAAAACAGTTCTTCTAAAGCTCTAGATTTTTGCAGTAATAGTCTGTTTATCATCATTTGATATTTAAAGTAAAAATGCTGAAGCACTTTTTAGGGGCCAGACATTGTTTTAAGTTCTTTAAATTCATTAAATCTCTCATCTTTACTATAGCTTTTAGGCCTTACTTGTACCCTTTTTACAGGTGAGGCCCAGCTGAGGTAGGTAACGTGCCCAAGTTGGTGCAGCCATGACTGGGCAGAGGTGAGATTTCAAACTGAGTCACAGGGCTCCGGAGCCCAAGGTGCTACATGAAGAGAGATGACACAGAATTTCACCTTCAAAAAAGTACATAAAACCACAATGGAATACTACACAGCAGAAAGAAAGAAGGAGCTCCTACCCTCCATGACAGCATGGTTGGACCTGGAGAACATTATGCTAAGTGAAATTAGCCAGGCAGTAAAAGACAAATACCTTATGATCTCACCTTTAAGTGGAACCTAATCAACAAAACAAACAAGCAAGCAACCAGAGACATTGAAATAAAGAACAAACTGACAGTAACCAGAGGGGAAGTGGGAGGGGATAAGGAGGGGAAAAGGGGGAAGGGTTGTCAAGGAACATGTATAAAGGACACAGGGACCAAGCCAAAGGGGGGTAGGATCGAGGGTGGGAGGTGGGGGTGGCTGGGGTTGGGGGAAGTGATGGGGGGAAAATGGAGACAACTGTACTTGAACAACAATAAAAAAGAGAGAGAGAAAAGTACATGAAACCCATTCCTGCCAAAAGGGAGCACTTGAATCTAATCAAGAGAAAACAAACTAAATTGAGGAACATCTTTAAAACAACTGAAATATACTCTTCAAAAACAGCAATGTCATGGAAGACAAATGCTGAGGAAACGTCCCAGATAAAAGGAGGCTGAAGAGACATGACAGCTAAATGTCATCCGTTACACTGCCCTGGGAGGGGTGGGGGAAGGATGCCGTAAAAATGTTACTGCAACAAATGGCAAATGAAGCACAGATGTACTTTAGATGGTAGTATGACATCAACATTAAATCTCCTGATTGATCATAGTCATTATGATTATAGGGAACATATTTGTGTTCTTAAGATAAACATTTCTTTCATTATTAGTAATAGAGATTACTTCTAACATACTATGAATTACTTGTAATTCTTTTATGGACAGCCTATTGTTATCTTCTGGCAATTTTAAAATGAGGGTGTAGTATGATGAGATTGATTTTATTTTTTTAATGGAATTTATTGAGTGTATTGTGTACACCAAGTGGATCATGGAATCAAGGAAAAAAATGGAACAACCAGGCTGCAGGAAAAAGGAACCAGCACTTGACAATACCATTTTAAAGAATTTGGTGAGTTTCTTCTGTCCGAGCACCCGGGCCCCTTGATCATGAACTGTCCTCTCTCAGGGCTGTGGCTCCATTCGCCTCATTAAATGCCCGTTACACTCTTAGTTTTCAAACACGGCCTTTGTGCCTGAATTCAAACTGTCAAGTTATATTAAAAATGCATTAGCTTGTTTTTAATTTAAAGTCTACAGTCTTCAACTATTTAGGGGTGAAAGAAAGAAGATTCCATTAGAAAATTTAAAATTAAATTGCTGCGGTAGGGGAAGGAAGGGAGGGAGGGCCTGCAGGACCTATAAATATAACCTTTTGAGACTCAGCTTGAGGAGCACGGCTCCCTGAGCTCCTCCCCAGAGACTCAGATCCTGAGGCCCCTCCTTGGTAGCCCAGTAGCCTTCCTTTGGCTCTTACATTTGATTATCTTGTCGGGGGCCATCATAGATGTGTCTGCCCATGAACTATATGTGTCTCAAGGAAGAATACTGGGATTTATTTCCTTTGACCTCCAGTCTCTAACTTAGTGCCTGGCATACAGTAGGCGTTCCATAAATATTTAATGAATTAATCTTTTTTTTTTTTTTTAAAAAAAGCATGTCAGTGTGCACGCATGTGCATCTCTGTGCCTGTTAACCAAAAGCCAGTGTCTGGGGACTCCAGCAGCCTCCCTGCCCACCCTTTTGCTTTAGAGAGGTTTCTAACAAGCTCATCTAGTTTCCTGCCTGCTAAGAACAAGAAATTGCAACAAAAAAAAGGGGGGGAATGTAGACTGCTTGTAAAAAAGAACATTCATAGGAGCCATGAGTAAAGGAAAGACAGTTAGGAAACGTCTGAGAGTCTGGAGATATTTACTGTAACTGAAGTCTGTAAGGGCAATGCTGAATCACCGAAAGATGATTATATTGTATTCCATATACTCAGGTTCAGCAGGCAGAGAAATATATAGTTTTTAAAAGTTAAAACAAAGTGACGCAACATTTAATCTTTTTGGACATGTCAACCCTGTCCAAAGTTTAATAGATGGGGAACTGCTCTATGTGTTTTTAATTAATTGTTGTTTTTACTGAACACTCACATGGTCCCTGCTTTTAATTTTAAAGCAGATGAATTAGAACATTTTGTATTTCTCCCTTCCAAAAAGTCCCACCAAAAATGAATTACTTCTGTGGCTGTTGGCCAGATTCTGTCAGAAATAAAACATGACTTTCCTCAGGCACCTTTGCAACCTCCCTTCGGAAGAGACTGGGGAGACGGGCGTTGTCCTTCCCCCTCCCACACACACCCAGTGTGTAAACATGGCAGCAGCCTGCGAGGCGGGGGCAGGTCCGAAAGCAGGGCTTTCTACCTTTCTGTCCTCTCCCCACACCAGCAGCGCCCAGCCTCCCAACCTCCTGATGGCGACATTCCGGGTACAGGCAGCCTTTGTCAGGCTCCACCTTCCCGGGAAATGAACACCCAGAGTCACTGCGGTAAGGGACACAGAAGCACCAACATGTGGCCAAGGAACAGTTCATCCAAACAGCTCCTCAGAGGGCTGCAGTGGGAGGCCCTGCCTGCATTTCTAACGCAGCGCACCATGAAGGCCTTGGCCACATGGAACTTCTCAGAGCTCAGAAACAGCTGTCCCGGCCACCCAGTTCCTAATTCCCTTGGCCAGAAGCCTTATGCAGAATTCCTTGCCTCTGGCGTCCAAGGCTCCCAGCCTTGCAAGGATCAGATGCTGCTGTCCCAGCCCAGCCAGTCCTGCTGGCTGGTTCACTGCCTCCCCCTCTGCTCCTGGATCCCCACCAGGGAAGCTGGGGTGGGGGTGTTGACAAGCTCCTTTGGTTCCACCCGGATACTCAGTGCTTGGCCTCACTCTGAGGACTCCAGTCTCAACCTTCCCAGCAAGTCCACCCACTCTCTCTCCTCTCCCAGGGCCCGTGCACTGTGGGTGAGGGAACTGTTGGACTGTTGTTCAGGCCGCGGGACTGGGCTGCGTCAGTGAAGACCACGAGGAGAACAGAGAACAGAAAATCATTGCGTGCGCCCAAGGGAGACGCCCCCAAAGTCCAAGCAACGCTTTAGGATTAGAAACAGTAGTGGCCTGTTCATTAACTCTGTAATGTTTTTGAGAACAAAGAACCATGTGACTAGATCCTTAAATTCTAGCCCTTGCCCTTTAATAACTAGTTTTTAAAATGAACAATTGATACCACTTACGCATATCACAAATCTCTATACAGTTTTAGGCATCTAGGGCATTTAATATAATTTTTCATATTACTTAAATCAGTGACTAATGACGCTCAGAGATTAGAATAGATCTTTGGAACACATTTTCCAAAAGTCCAGCATCTGCTTAACTGGAAAACAAGAGCATTAAAAAGGCGGAATGTCAGATATGAAATATGAGGAGAGGGTGTTTGATGATGCTAAAAGTTGAACTGTCCAAAAAATGTTCCAATGTCTACTAGTTTCTTACCTCCCCACACGTCTTTCCTGCCCAGGGCTGCCACACGGCGCTCTCTTCAACAAGCAGTCAGTCGGTAGGCGGGCGTAGGATCAGTGTTGGGTGAGGGGTTCCTCATCCACAGGCTGGTCTTGGGAATACTGGATTATCATAACCAGCCACCAAGTGTCCTATATGTATGCTGACACCCAAGCCCACCAGAAAGAAATGGTGAAGGGGACATTTGCTATATGGGCCAGAACACTGAGGTTAACACTGCAGATAAATTAGAGACCAACACTGCCCCCATACCCAGGGACAGTGAGTTACCCAGGAGGACAGGGATCCCCTCAAGATAGTCACACTCTCAGCAGAGAAGTTCTTTTGAATGTGACACTACAGGCCAACTGGAAAGAAGGAATGTGCAGATTGCCGGAGGACATTATTGTCACCACCTGGAGAAGCCTTACCTGCAGCAGGAAGCAATGGAGCCCAGAGAAACCAAGGTGAGAGGATGGCCTGGGACAAGCCCCTGATGATCTTACTGAACGCTGGAACTTGCCTGTGGTGGCCAGCCCCACCCTTGGGCTTCCTAGCTCTGTAACCCTTTTGGTTAGAGTGAACTGAGTTGATTTTCTGTCACGTACGACCAGAAAGAGCCGACAGCCTCAGCAGTTCTGATGTCACACATTCCCTCAACCCTGCGTGAGCGGAACCACGAAAAGGGGAGCTCACGGCTCAGAAGTGCTGGAAAGGAGCAATCTAGAATCTAGAGAGCCGGACAGGATGAAAGGATTCAGTGAGGGCACTGTTTCCATGATATAATTTGTGTTATAAATAATAATGATAGATAATTACATCTCTTACAAGCATGATATGCTTCTGAATGCCTTTATGTATTAATTCACTTAATCCTTTCCAAACCCAAAGAAGTAGATGCTGTTATTGTCTCCATCCTGCAGATGAGGAAAATCAAGGCACAGAGAGGCTGAGTAAGTTCTCCTGATTCTACACAGCTAGGAAATGGAAGACTTGGGGTCTCAACTCAAGGGAGTCTGTTCCCCAGTCCTAACCACTCCGCACACAGTCTCTTCTTAAACAGAAAGGCTTTTGCTGTCATGACTGGTATATTGGAAGTCCTGCTTATAAAAACTATTATAGATGTTATGCTTCCTTTGATCTATTACTTTAGTCTCTCAGTGACTGATTGCCTTGGAGGAGCTAGCCTCATAAGAAAATGAAAGGTCAGTAAGCAAAAGCCTACTGAATTAGATTTATTTGTCTGTGTTTTAAGATAGAGAACTATAAACTGTTTTTCTCATTCACTTAAACATTTTTTTAAGAACAAAGCTTATGGAATTTGTCAAAAGAGAAAATGTAAATGGAGCCTACACTTGGGTCTACATTTTGGCCATTATATGAAGAGAAAGTAACATAAGAAGAGAAGGAGACCAGGAAAGATTACAGAGATATAAAAGAGTTTGAGACAGCAAGGCAGAGAAGGGCAAACATTAAATAATTGAAAAAGAAAGCAATATATACCTGAAGACTAGACATGCAGATGAAAAGAGACAGTCAAGGGTTGAGTGGGTGGGGAGAGGAGGAAGGGAGGGAGGAAGAGGGGGAGAGAGAGAGAGAGACTACTCTCAGAAATAGACGGAGCTAGATGGTCAGTTCCCTGAGGACAATGACCACGTCTGTTTTGTCTGAGTCGAGCACAGTGCCTGACATAGAATAGACACTCAAGAAAGAGCTGTTGGCTGAATAAATGAAAAGGCGAGACAAAGAAACTCACAGAAGGCAACAGATGGGAAAGAAGCCCATGTAGTCATCAAGCATATAGAATATGGAATCTGAAGAATCTGGGTTCAGATCTTGGCTCTGTATCTTCAGATTTGTATGATTTGGGGTCATGTATTCATTACCTCTGATATTTTTTGTCTGTTTCTTCATAGGTAAAAATAAGGCAATGTTTCAGATATTTAGCTCTTTTTCTCTTACCTCCCAAACACCTTCCATGTCCTGCTTTGGGACACTGGGGCTATGACCTCTCGGCTTTGCCAGCTGGCTGAGAAGGACGAAGGGCCTCGTTCTTCCCTCCTGCTTCCTGCTCCAGAGAGCATCATTCCCCCAAAGCCTCTGCAGCAGCAGCAGTTCTTTCCGTAGAAGCAACTGAACCCAGTTTTCAGTTTTTCCAACGCCTGCAAAGCCAGCTCCCAGGGGCCCCAGCAGCCACCGAGACCTGAGGCTCAGCTCCGGAGCTCCCCACCGCTATATTCCCAGCCTCTTCCCTTTGTTCCCCCCAGCCTTAGAAATGCTAGCTGCTTCCTGTAGTTGTTGCCTCCTTGATGCCTTAGAGCGCCCATTTTTACTGGTTTAGTTACCAGTGATCAGCTTTGTACCTGGTTAACAATTCTTTCTGTTCCATTTTCTCTGTTTAAATAACTAGTACCATTTCTGTATCCTGCCTAGACCCTAAATGAAAAAGGATAATTATACCTACTTCATGGAGTCCTGAGACTAGATGTATAAAGAGCTTAGAATATTGCCCAACTGTAGTAAGAACCTGATAACTGTGGGCTGCATATTATATAGAGACAAAGCAGAACACCTCGCCAGTAACACTGGAGATGACATGGGTGGCTTCAGGGGGCAATACCTTGACTTTATGACTTTTGAAGACTTTGTCTGGTGTGCTCTGCCTTTGCAGCTATAGGTCCAGAATGTCCAAGTCAGGTACCATGTCACTGAATCTATGACACCACTGATTGTGAGAAAGAAAATTAAAAAGAAAATTAAGAAGAAAATTTAAAATCACCACAGATTGTGAGGCTTATTTTGCTATTAGAAATATTAAAATGTGACAATAAATATGTGCCTAAGAATTGATGAAATATAGTATTTACACTGAACCATGGTGAATTTTAGGATGACCCATGCATGGTGACCCGTGGATGGATCCATGATCATTCTTCACCCCTTCCTCTACGTACTGACGTCACACACACACACCATACATACCATACACACTTAGGAATGGTGAAGAATAAGGTAAGCTTTCCTGGCCCCATATGAATTCTTACTGAAGGGTCCCTGAGGAGGCCAACAATTGGAAGTTGACTCCACAAAATAAATCTTTCATTTGGTTTAGTCGGCCTGTTTTAATCAAGGCTTTACTTACCTCCCTCACCTAGCAAAGCCTTCCAGTTTTCTGAGCAAAATAACCTAGTGCGCAGACCACAGGCAAATCAGGAGTTTGCTCTCTGATCCAGCTCAGAAGGAGTGGGAACCTAAAGTGGAAAGTGTCCTTGCTTGTTAGCATGACCAGCGGTCTGAGCTAAAACGGTCCTGTGTTCAGAACACTCCGTGGGCTTTTATGCGTCCTGCTTAAGCTTCAATTCAAGTGTGTTTCTGTGTTTCGGGAGTGTGGCTATAATCAGAAAAACAGCAATGCAAAAATAACACCTTGTGAGTCAACGCATTTCCTGCCCCAAATAGGTCCTTGTTAGAACTGGCCTTGCACAGCCCCAGTCACGTTGGGGAGGCAGCTGAAACTGACTCCACATCGTGCAGATTCATGACCACCTGTCAGTGCAGGAGTAGGGGAGCAAGCGAGAAGGATGCGTGTGGGACTGACTGGCAGTTACTTTGAAGAAAAGAAGACTACATGAAAACCCGTTAGACAGTTGTCATTGACCAGGGTTGGTTTTCTTTAATGTTCACACACTGGCCGATAGGGGAACCGCAGTCCATCCCTGTTTGCCCGGCACCGTCTGACTTGATCCGAGGTGGACAATCACAGCGGAGCCTCAAGCCTCGTCTAAAGCTCTATGCACTCTGCTGGCAACACTCGCTTCAAAGTCCTTGCTGTGCCTCTTCCTCTTAACTTGCCAATTTTTGCCTGGGAGGTGTGATGGGGAAAATTCAGCCCCAACCTGTAAGAATATTGGACAGGGAAGGTCTGGGCTGCATAAGGAGTGGGGGTAAGGGACAAGTGTTGGCTTCATGGGAATGAGATTCTCTCTCAGAAACTGCACACAGCTTGCTGGGACAGTCACAGAGAGAAAGCGTGGACAGGGAGTTCAGTTAATCAGGTGTTGACATGATGTGTCCTGTTCATTGCACACTAACTGTGTGACTGGCATTGTGCTGAGCACTGAGGATGCAAAGACAAATAAGAAAGTTCTAGCCTTTAGGAGCTCACAGTCTAATTAATGTGCAAACAATCAACGCATAACTTCCCCAAAGTGAAAGCAGAGTTGACGGGTCAGGCTCAGAGGAATAACAGAGGAGAAAGTTAGTTAAGAGGCCATCATGCCAGGACCTTTGCACTTGCTACTCTCCCTGGTCAAAGGCTCTCTCCTGAGGTATCCTCATGGCTGGAGCCAGGCTCAGAAAAGGGCCAGCACGAGGGAGACAAGGGGAAGATGGATGATTCTGTAGGCTTTGTGCCATCCCTGAGATTCCCTGATCAAAGACTAAATGTACTGAATCTCTTCCCATATAACTCACCAGCTCCTTCATTCACAGCACTTTCTCTCTGCATGTATGTGTCAGCTTTCCTCTATGTTAAATCTATCATAGGTGACCCGTACTTCTGAATAACATGTGTTCTGAGATAAGCCCCTCATAGAAATGTAAGTTGAACCCCCTACTTGGTGACTCAATAATCAGTTACGATTCCCCCGAGCAGGAAAGACATGGCCCCGGAGCTCCAGGCTGCAAAGCAGTCGTGAGGCTGTCAGTGGAGGTCAAAGGGCAATGCTGGCTCACGTGGCTCACAAGAACCAATGGTTAAAATTTTAAGAATTTTGCAGGCCAATTGATGATATGTTGGTAACTTGAAAAAAATCAGGCCTGGTTGAATATTCAAACTGTAGAAATCAGCCAGTGGTACACATCAGGGTTTCTTTTCCTCAGGAGAGCTGGGTTTTAAGCATTTACTAGCACACCATTGCCAAGTGTGATCCTTCTGGTTGCAGGGAACAGCTTTGACCAAACTGGCTCCGTTAGCAAAGATGAGACAAAGTATGTGGAAGGGTATAGAAGGCTGCACCTTCCTTGATCCTGAGCAAGAACGAAAGTCTTCTGCCCTGGTCAGGTGGCTCAATTGGTTGAAGCATCATCCCGTACACCAAATGGTTGAGGGCTCAATTCCCAGTCAGGACACATACCTAGGCTGCAGGTTCAATCCCTGGTCAGGAACCCCACAAGAGGCAACCAATCGATGTTTCTTTCTCTCTCTCCCCCCGTTTTTCTCTCTCTAAAATGAATAAATACATCCTCAGATGAGGATTTAAAAAAATAGAAAGAATGAAAGTCCTCACTTCCTCCATGCTCCCTAAAGCAGGGGTCAGCAAACTTTCCGTAAAAGGCCAGAGAGTCAATATTTCCAGCGTCGAGGCTATCTGCTCACTCTTGCTACTGTTCAACTCTGCTTCGTAGCCCAAGAATGACTGGAGACAGTGTGTGAACATTCACTGTGGCTGTGTTCCAACAGCATTTTATTTATGAACACGGAAATTTGAATTCCATGTCACTTTTACATGTCACAAGATAGTCTTCTTCTTTTGATCTTTTTTCAGCCATTCATAAATGTAAAAACTGTTCTTAGCTCATCGTTATACAAAATCAGGCAGTAGGCTGGGTTTGGACGGGGGGCTGTAGTTTGCTTCACACGGCCTTTGAGTATAATATATTGTGTAGTGTCTCAGTGAATATTGAAAACAATTCCTATTATTGATTAGTTTATGTGCCAAGTGTTATCAAAGGAGCTTTATATACATTCACTTATTTAACCCTTAAACCAATCCGAAATAAATACTATTATAGAGAAGAAAAGTAATGTGGCCAGGGTCACACAGAGGGAACGTGGCAGAGACGGCTGGCATTGGAACTCACTTTGCCTACTTTGGAAGTTTGTGCACTAAGCTGTGCCACCCCAGTTTGATATCCTGGGTCTTGTGTGTGGGAGATAATGTTGAGCATGTGTCACCAACTCACACGCTTACCCTCGAGCCGTCACTCACCACCAGCCCTTTCTCCCACTTTCTCCACATTAACAGGCCCTAGAAGCCATCCGCAAACTTGCTCCAGGAGAATAGTCAGAAAGGCAAAGTCACATTTGCAACCTTATCCTTTTTAAAGAGCTCCACAAAATAGGGAAGTAGGTTGAGCAGCACTTGAAATGTATTGTCAAAAATCAGGCTAAAAAGAGGCAACTGGGTCACATGAGTCCTCGGGCTGGACTTCACCCCCAACGACACATGGGTGAGTCCAAGCTAACAAATCACTTCTCCACCTCAGGAGCTGGCAGGAGGGAGCTAAGAGTTCTGCTTCACACTCTTTTTTAAAAAGACAAATAAGGCGCAGAAAATTAATTATTGAGAGGACAATGACTCTTAGCAGGAAAATATTTCACTTGGGTTGTGTGTGTGTATCTGTCTGTGTATGTATGGAATGATATTCAGAATATTCAGAAATGGAAAACCCCATAAATTATAAGGTTAAATTATTCTAGGAGATAAAATGTTGTAATTTCTGTAATTTCTTTCCACTTAACTCCAATGAAACAAATATAAACTGTTAATACCATGTTGTTAAATCTTAGTGAGATGTTCCTTTATTAGCAATTTTTTTAATGCCTAAAACAAATAATGTGACAAACAGAAGATAGATTTTTTAAGAACACAAATGACTTTGCTTAGCTTGAATACTAAGACAAGCCAGAGGGATGGTGACCTGGGCGCAACTCAATGGCATCCTGACAGTGACTTTCCAGTGTAGCTCAGCCCTCACCACAGGCAACCCTTTCACTCGGCCATCAACTTTACTCGGCTTTGAAATAAGCTCAATCTATCCTTGCCAGTAAAACTCAAAAATCCAGGCACACAGCTAAAGGAAAGTGTAGTTCAACCTTGAAGATCACAATAAACATCCCCTGGCTTATGGAGGAAGCTGATTTGTCCCCTTGGGAAGCTAGCTCTTTAAGTAATAAAGGTGCCATGCCTACTTAACCTTGAAAAAGGCCAACCTATTGGTGATGGAGTCCAGGCTTCAAAGGAAGAGCCAGCTCTCAGAATGGGAACGATCAAGAAGACTGATGGTCACTGATGGTGGCGAGTGCTAGGAGGTTTGGGGAGACAGGCGTACGCTTGAACTTCTGGGAGGAGCATAAACAGTCTTGCAGCTTTCCTGGAGGAAAATTTGGCAACATGTAGAAAAGTCCTCTTTAACAGTCTTTGACACAGAAGCCCCACCCCTAGAAATTCACCCAAAGTAAATAGTTGGCTAAATGTGTGAGGATGAACAAACAGGATGTTAATTATGGGAGTGCTTCTGGCACTGATAAATTTGAAATGAACTGAACATTTACCAATAGGAGTTTGGCTAAACAATTATGGTGTGGCTACACATTGAAAACTACGAAGCCGTCCACTAGAATGATATGTGTCTGCGTTTACAGACAGGGAAAGATAGATGTTTACTCGTTGCTAAGTGGAAAAAATGGCACGTTCTCCAACTCTTGGAGGGGGGGGTGCACGTGTGTACACACACAAGCACACACAGAAAAACATTTGAACAGCACAGCTTTTATAGCAGTTATTTCTGAGTAGTGTCAGCTTAACTGCACATTTCTCTGTAGTTTCTGAATTTTCAGGAATAAGTATGTATTATTTTCTTAATTAAAAAAATTTACATAAACTAAAATTCACCGTGGTATTTGGTCATCCTCTCTCTTCAGTTTTAACACCAGTTAATTCGAATACAGCTTTTCGCTTTATGACATCTGCCAGTTGGTCCTCATCCACAGGGTTCTCAGAGGTTGAGATATTTAGGCCACTTTCACTTTTTGAGGCTCTTAGCATGGATATATTTTAAAGAAGAAAGGACAAAAGAGGGTAATAAAATATAGTCTATTGTAACTATTTATATTTAACAAATCAATGTTTTTATCATCAAGAAAAACATTCTATATAATTCCATACTCTAACAAACAGGACTCACAGGGACAGTTTTATTTGTCATGTATGGCAGATCATGTCGTCCTAGAACGGACCACAATTTTAAAGTGGTGTGATGAGGTTCTTCCTGTTCCAGGCCTGTCAGAATGTCTCTAGTCCTAGCGGTATAATCCTTTGGAGATAATATTAGAAATCAAAATGTCTATTAAAATTTGAGGCCCTTGGGGAATGTGCACCTGGCATCATAAGAGCCTCCTGACATTCTTGAAGTTGGCTCTGCCTCTGTCCCATGCTGGACTAGCTCAGTACAGTGACATAGTTCATTCTCTCCAGCCCCCACCGTTCCTGCATTCTGGCTTTCCTAGACTGTACTCTGAGTCTCTGGTCTTACAGTTCCCAAAATATATTAGAGGAGCTTCTCAAGTTATTTCAACCCAATGGCCTTCACACTGGTGAGCCTGTCACCCCCGTGTGAGAAATATGGCTGCCTGTTGCAGGGCAGTGAGGGCCCAACACTACACGGTGCTATAGTTTCTCTGTTGCCTGGAGAAACAAAGTTCTGCAAACTGGGACTCAGGAGCTGTGTCAAAACAACAGTGTCAGTCATGGGGGCCCTCAGTGATGTGGAACCACAGTGCTGGGGGTGGACCACGGACCATTAGACACCTGCCTGTGTTGAGGAACCTCCAAGACTATGGCTGCACTCATGTAGCATCAAGCTCCGAACTAAAATCAGGAGTCACATCAACATTTCCACATGGCGGGGAGGCCAGGCCCTGCCCAGACGCCATAGTCAAGTGACTGAGCAGGCTAGGCTTCAGCATCCCCAGCAAGACAGAGGTGGGTCATTCCCAGCAGAGCCAATGGCAGTGATGCTCTTTGCTTTGCCACATTCCCTGCAAGCTGGATAGAGCAGACACTGGGAACTCAGAGTCCTCAAGAGCTACCATGGGAAAAATGGGACACGGGTGACCATCACAAAAGAGGAAAGGAATTTAAGATACTTCCTAAGCAACTCTGAAAATCACGTGACCTGAGGGTGGCATCAGGAATGGACACAGCAAGTGGTGCCACAGACAGGGCGGATGCAGTGGGAAAGTTCTGTTTGTTTGCTTTTGCACCTTCTGTTCAGGGACATTAGCGGTCTCTGCAACACCTTCTCCCTTATTTTACTTATAAATTATTTATATAATAAATCACATTAGTACATAATTATTACATGAATTAATTTCCAATTGTACCCACCTCATGCTTCTTTCAACACAATCATTTTAATGTGTTCAGCATGAATATTTTTATTTGCATGTGATTTTACAGAACATGTAATGTTTTGTGTTCATGGATTTTTAACTTACATACATAAATAGTTATGTTAAATATCTCATGCTGTTTTCTACCTTTTCCACTAAACATTAGCATAGCTACATTTCTAGATTCCGTATTGCTGTATATATATCTAATCCATTGTTCCTAACTGTTCCCAGTCACATGCCTCCACAACATTTTACCCATCTGTCTTCCCAATGATGCTGCAATTAGCATTATTGTGCATGTCCTCTTGTGACCCGTATGAGAATATCCTGGGATATATACCCAGGAGCTACATTGTTGGAACCTTGTAGTGGGTATACTTAATTTGACTAAATTCTGCAAGATGGCTTACCAGAATGGCTGCCTAATCTGTACTTGTGTTAGCACTATGGGACAATACCTGTCTCCACATCCCCAGGGCAGGAACCACTTACAAGAGATAGGTCCCCATATGGAGCTCTTCCCTTTTAGACTATGGGCCTTTTGTGTCTTGTGTCCAGCCCGGGTACCTGAGCTCACAGCCCCCAAGGAACTCCTGGGAGCTGGCACTGAGAATGCCCATTGCTAGCGCTCCCTAGAAAAAGATGAACTATTGCGCTCCACTGCCAGTCAGTCACTCCACAAATACTTCTTGAGTGCGTACTAGTGCAAACAAAGCTCTGTGCTAATGGAGAAAATCTCACACAGTCTGTGCCTTTTTTGTGTTTAGAATGACATTAATTCAAATTCTTACACATAAATAACCACAAGCATGTAATGTTATGAAAGAGCATTTCAGGATGCTGCGGGGAGACTTACCTAGCTGAGAATGAAAGCACCAAGGAGGCAGGAGTTTTCTATACTGTACTCCATCTTCTGGAAGAGTGCCCGATACACAGTTGGCCTTTGTCAAATTGTTGCTGAATGAATGACTAACAGAATAGAAGGTCAGCATTCAGGGAAGGCCTCCATTAGAACACAATGCTTGAACCAAGCCTGAGAAGATGAGCCAGGGTCAGTCTGGCTGTGGTGGGGGCACTGCTGGTGGCGTGGGTGGTACCCGGCGCTCTCCCAGGGGAGGAGCTGGGGATGGGTGCATAATGACCAAGACAACTAAGCCCACCTGTGGAAATGCTCTCACGTGTCACCTGAGGCACAGGCGCCCTGGAATGCTACTCCTGCTCAACACAGTTGCTGGGACTGATGTCAGACCTGTGCAGCAGGGTTGTGGACAATGAGAAATCCTGCAGCAGCCTCAGAGCAGAAAACGGAGTTTCTATGTCATAAATCGGTTTACAAAGCACAGCACAGTCAAAAGAGAACAAGCTTGGAATCAGAAAGACCTGAATTTGAATTCTATCTCTTAGCAGCTAAGCAACCATGTACAAGTTGCCTAACCACCTTTAGTTTTTGCATGCGTGAAAAATAGGGATGATGATACAAACTTCAGAGGACTTTTGAGAAAACCAAGACATAGATTTGTAAGCTATATTATGTAATAATAAGATATACTGGGTGAAGCAAAAGTAGGTTTACAGTTGTTCATATGGAAAATAATACAACAATTAATAAATAATAATACACGAGTAGACTCTGTGTTTTGCCCACTCACAACTGCAACCTCCTTTTGTCCCACCCCATATTACCATAATAGTAACTATTACTGTTCACTTATTTGTTAAGCACTTTGCTTAAAGTCTGTCTTTTATCCCTCGTACCTACCTTGTAGGGTTTTGTATGCACATATGCATTTAGAACAGGGTCTGGCACAAAAAGTACTCAAAAAGCATTAAATATTATCACATAAGTACTCCCATTGTACAGATGAGGAAACTGGGGATTGGAGAGGTTAAATTACTCAACCAAAGTCACACGTCTAACGAGGTACAGATCCAGGAACAGACACAACCTCAGCCTCCCTACTTTGTCCTGAGGGAAGTGCCTGACAAAATACCAATGTTAGTCTCTCTTCCCACCTACCTGCCATCCTCCCTTGAGGAGTAGTTAGCAACAAGGAGCAAAAAGGTTTCAAGTGTGGACAGAACTGTCAGGATGCTGTAGACAGAGCATCAGAGTGTTTCCCCATGTGCACACACATGCATATGCACACCTGGTAGACATTTCTGTCACATGTGAAAAGCAGGCTGTCAGTATTGTGAGCAGAAACAGCAGAACGTGCCCAGCTCGTTTCTGGATACGCTGAACCCTTATGACAAACAGGCGTGGGTTCCATATACCTTGTTTAAAATTGGGGGCAATTTAAATTGGGATATGCTGAGTTGTGATGGGAAAATTCCACAGTGGTGTCTGGCAACTACTATGAATTTAATTACTACAGGAATCCAAAATCGGGCAGAATCTAGGTTGCTGAATTCTGGGTAGTCACTAGATTATTTTAAACTAAATAAACCCAAGGCATGAGGAAGCTCAAGTATTCTGGTAAGAGGATAAATCATTTGAAATAGACATAGGGGAGCCCAAACATTCTTTTTTATTTTCTCTCTCTCCCTCTCTCTCTGTAATTTATTTTCCAAGGAAGATATCACTCAGATGGAGTAATCTGTTTGATGAGAGAGTCCAGGAATTCTCTTGGGGTCACTTCAGGATCTGGTTGAAGGTACAGAGATTAAGTAGCTTAGTCTAGATAAAGAGCCAAACATTTTTTATCCATTTTCCCCAGTATCTCTTTTTTTTCTCTCCCTTTCCCCAATTCTTTGAGTTTTTAACCCTGTGATCTCTAGCACATGGATTTTCAGGGAATACACTAACCAGAGATAGAAAGGATTTATTTTAAAACATGTCTAAATATCTTGGACTTTCAGCCAGGCACAGAAAGGACTTCCGACAGTGAGGAAATGTGCAGACCCAGGGAAGGAAAAGAAACCCTCATACACAGTGCAGAGTGATTCCTGACCAGATGTGTGGAGATTTCACCCGTGCTCTCAGAAAGGGCTACGGATTGAACCTCTAACATAGACTGATGCTCAAGGGAAGTTGCTAAACTCACGCGTATACACATGGATGGGAGAGAAGAAGATGGAGGGAGAAGCCTTTGATGCGTGCAGTTCATATCAGTGAGATACTGGGCAGGACTGGAGGGAACTGCATGACAAGTTATGGAAATAAACCTAAAATAAAATAAAATACTCAGGAAGCAAATACAGAATTTATTTTTCAGAGTAGGAATACTAGGCAGTTTGTGTTTTATCATGAATCAAAGTATTATTTCCAGCTGTAGGTGATTATTTAGAATGAGTAAAATGAACCTGATTAGGACACTCCCTTTTCTCCTGAATGGGAGCTCCTCAGTTGAAAGGAGTGTGTGTGTGTGTGTGTGTGTGTGTGTGTTTGTGTGTGTGTTGAATTACTATCTAGGTAGATGTGTACTAAGTGTCATATTGATTTTCTGGTAATTCAATACTAACTCCTGGCAAAGCATCCTGGGAAATTCCAGACTTATGAATGCCTTTTTGGAAGGTCACAATCAAGTTGTATAGAAGTCCAACTGTATTTCAAAAAATTTCTGGATTATTTTTTGATCAAGAAACAGAGCTCCTGCGCTGCGTTGCTCTTTCTCCTTTTGGAGTTAAGTGCCATTCGTTAACTTGCTAGAATTTTAAGAATTTGACCTAATCTTCAATATACTTCAGTAGGGAATGTGGCAGTTCTCCAGAGATGAAAGAGAATGCATTTAACAGGTCCCTGGTGGATGTGAACATTAACACAAAATTTCACGACTCAGAGTTTAGTGAGAAGTTCATTAGACATGGTTATTTCCTTGCTTCTAGAAATCAGAAATAAACTTTGCTTCACTTAAATTTAAAACCTAAGTTTTCTTTACCAATAATAAAAGAAAGCTATACTATCAGATTCTTTTTCATATAGCACCAAATCAGTCAGTTCAGTCAAGAAAAAAAAAGATAATCAAATTCATCTGGCATTATGTAAGTGCAAATAACCTGAAGTCTGGTCTGCCAGCTGTAGTGAGACAAGGCAAGTGTGTCCCCCACCCAAATTCTCACCCCTTTCTCCCCCAGGGTTATTTCTCTAATTTCACGCATTTTGTTTCTGTTCACTTAAGATTCATTAATGGATATTGGTCCTGTTAGTATTCCTACTAAAGCATAATAATAATGAACATGAATGTGTGCCTCTCTAGGTTTTTTGCCTACAGATATGAGTATTATTACAATTTCCACTTTATAGATGAGGAAGTAATCTTAGGGAGCATAAAGCACATTGTCCAGTGTCATGCTATAGTAGGAAAAGTGGAAGGGCAGTGTCCAAACCTAGAGCTCTGCCAACTTCAAATCTTTATGGTAGGCTCCAGAGCTGACCATTTGCTAGCCCTTCCCTATAATTAAACAGTTTATTGGAGGATGTCCCTCCCACACTTATCTATACTTCGATAAGGGCTTTATTAGAACGTGAACTCCATCAGGGGGAGGACTTGGTCTATTTTATTATAACTGCGTCCCTGATGCTTAGCCAAGAGTGGATGATCTCTAATCAAGGTGGCTCCATGGCCAGTGGCCCAGCACCCCACTCAGAAGTGGGCCACACTTGGGGTTAATGCTCTGTAGTTGTCATCTTAAAAGTCTTAATAATTTTATCTTTAAGCCCTGGCTGGGTGGCTCAGTTGGTTGGAGCATCATCCCATATACCATAAAAGGTCACAGGTTTGATTCCTGGTCAGGGCACAGACCTAGGTTGCAGGTTCAGTCCCCAGTGTGAGTGCGTACAGGAGGCAACTGATCAATGTTTCTCTCTCACATGGATGATTCTCTCCCTCTCTCTCTCTAAAGCTCAATAATCATATCCTTGGGTGAAGATTTAAAAAAAAAATTAAATAACTTTATCTTTGAGTTTGTGTTTTGTAGATAAAATCTGGTGGGATAATGGAGCATGGCAGGGTAGTCAGAGGCTTGGCCCACATGTGGTCAGTCCTACCTTTCACCATCTCTGTACTTCCTGCTTCTCTGGATTCCTAGCTGTCCACTCCTCAGTTGTTGTGCCCTGAATGGCAGCTAGACCAGTGGTAGGTGGGAAGGGGACTCTGACTCCTGCCTGGGTCTGGGCGGGGGCGCCAAAGGGCTGAGGCTGGGTCTGCAGCCCCTCCTGGAGGGACCTGACAGAAGCTGCCCCACCCTGGACTGGCAGCTCCACGGTGCCCTTAGTTGGAGCCTCCACAGCAGCAAGCTCTCATCTGTACCTGATCCAGGTGCCAAGTGCATCCTCGTGTGGAGGTTACTGTTACTTGGAGGACTTATCTGGCCCCAGCCAGGGTCAGACACATCAGGCACAGTGCTACTTAGGGAGTCATGGAACTGGGGGAGGGGGCAGCCACTTGCGAGGACCTGTATTCCCCAGAGCATCCCTGTACCTGAAGAAGCGTGCCATTAAACAGCAAAATTAAATTAATTAAAAACATATCAGTATCATTAAACAAACATTAAATAAAAAACACCTTGACAGATCAAGAGAGAAATCACACAAGAAAGAGAAAAGTTTAATATCGTAGTGCCTTTAACCACACTTTCTCCTGCTTTTTGAATGGTGACCATACATTTTCATTTTGCAAAAGGCCCCCAAATTATATAACTAGTCTTGTCAATAATTGTGTATTAAGCTAATAATTTGGACTCTTGAAGATCAAAACTTGTAGCTCTCAAAATAATAAAGCACTAATATCCAGAAACAGTAGCACCTTGGACTGGAAGTTTATCTTTAAGGTGATATTCCCAAGGGAAAATTTAAAAAAATATTATACACCCAAGAACTTCTGTCAATCAGAGCTAGAAGGGGCCACATGTAGGCGATCTCTCCCCCATGAGAACTCTGGTTTTGATGCACAAAGTTACCTGCAGATATTTATTACTGAGCCAGTATAGTCTTTCAGAGCCAACACGGTTGTTTTTGGTGTGGGCATGCCATTTCCTCGTGTGGCCTGTTTCCCACGACTCCCTGCTGTCTCACACTTGAAGGCTTTGCACACATCTTTGCATGGATGCATGGGGAGCCTGGCCCCTGACACATCTGTGAGGTTGACTCCTGCTTTAAGTATCATATGTAGGAAGAGCTGGTGTCATGGTCAAATGGGAGTTAGTTGGGGGTGATTTACTCCAGTCATTCGGGGTCCCAGTTTCTTCCACCCTGTGATTGCCTCATCCACTGGGTCCCCAGAATCTTCCACCAGTTCATCAGCATTTGGCTGGCAGGTGAGGGAAAATAGAGCCTGTGGGTGATGACACAGAGCCATGGTTGAGAGAAGAAATGACACATATCATTTCCACCCACAGCCTGTTGGCCCGAACTCAGTCACATGGCCCTACTTAACTGCAGGGAAGATTGCCAGCCCTTATGAACTGTACTTTTTAGTGAAGTCTTTTCTGACATTCAGATAGGCATGGGATTTACACACACGGAATGGTCAGCTAATGGTCCATTTTTGAGCCTATCATCTACATTTGAACTTTGCTCTACTCTAAGTTTAAATCTTGCTCTGCACCCATACTAGCTATATGATCTTGGGCAACTTATTTAACTTTTTCTTAGCTTATTTCCACCTAGCTGTATGCCTAGAAAGAAAGAGAAATAGGGTTTGGTACCACACTGAATTGCTTTTGTTATTACAGTAAAAATCATGTGGTGTTAGTGTTGTATATGGCAGCTGGCACCTAGGAAATATTCAATAAATAGTCTCCAAAAGAAGAAAATAAATGAGGTGGGTTCATTAGGATGACGTGGATTCTAGTAGCAAAAGGAAAGTCCTGATCTGGGTAGATTTAAAAAGAGAGAAGGTATATTGTTTAGAGAAAATGAGAACTCAAGGACTCAGCTGGAATTATTGATCGGTTTGTCCTTTGACCTGATGACTAAGTGGGTGATGCTGTATGCGAAGTCAATCTTTCTACCCAATTTACTTTTCTTCTTTTAGAAAATCACTTCTTTCCTTATTAGATTCCTTTGTGCTTATATTTGTCCATTCTCCAGTGAACGTGCCAAAGGTTTTCCAAATCTGATTCTGCTCTTTTTGTGGAATCATCAGTTGCCTTAAAAACACTTCCTTGCAAGACATTAGTGGATCAGCAGAGCATAATAACCTTCAACTTGACTTTAGAACAAAAAAAAAAGCCAAACAGACATATACTTCAATAGCACATTTTCTATAAAAATGAGCAGTCCCCTACATGGGAGAATACAAATGCAGTGCCCACTTTTGTATTAGCATATATTCATCTGCATCCACAAACTCAGGTGTGCCAGAATTACTCCCTTTGCCTTTTTTCATGTCCTTTAAATTAACTTGATTTTTTCCTCTAAGCTCCCATACCACCTGTCTGGTACAAAGTTTCATTTTAGAGGTTATTGGAGCCGGAATCTGCTCCTGAGATAAAACCGGAAAGCAGGAGAATTCTTGGAACCCAGAAGTAGGAGACAGCTCTCCAATCTCTAGTTTGTCCCAGTTTCCCCTGCGTTCCTTGTGGCCCAAACCAAAGTCCGTATGTCCTCGGCTTTCCTGTCAGGCCTGCGCTTAGGGCACCATTGTCTGCGCCCAGTGCCTCAGTGGTTCCGCCTCCCAAGCACACTGCCCAGCTATCCCATGTGAGGGCCTGCTTACCTGCAGGTGTGCAAGGAGTCAAGGCTGGGACTTACTAATGGTGAGGAATGTAATCGCTGTCTCTTGGTAAGGTGTGGTGTTAATCCCTGGATTAGTGCTGAGGAACTGTCAGGTTTACCCAGACTGCTTTGCAACATCAGTGCCAATGGCAGCGTAGTGAGTGTCTACAAGCTGACCGCAGCTAAACTGATCTTGCTAAGAGGTACTTTAGGGAGACAAGTGCCACAGCACCTGAGAATCTAAAGTCACAGTGTGGCGAGGGGTCTGAGTATAAGCTACGTGACATGAAAGCAGGGAAACCCAGCGCTGAGTAGGATGGTGTGAGCACAAGTCCAACCTACAACAACAAGCCTGCAGAACCTGAACCCAGCACTCAAGCTTGGCCTCCCCCCCGTTCAATACTCCTGCTTACTTTCCTGCTCTTTTTCATAAGAATCACAATGTGCAGCTATATTACATTAGTGTTACCTAATCTAATCACAGTTGTCAGTTCTAAACATGAAAACGGCAGGAAGAGGCATCAGAAATTCAGACATTACTTTCTTTACCCGCAAAATAAATGTGGAGATTTCATAAGGAATTAAACTTGAGTTTCTCAAGGATGTTGGATTTCAATTATTACCAAATGTTGCCATATAAAAGTCTTACTCAGAAATTATAATCCACACCCTGGACCATTTGGCAATAATAATAGTAGCAAAAGGAGCTAAATAGTAATAGCAGCAACAATACCTTATGTAGGTAGCAAAGCAACTAGGCACCAGCCAGTTTGATCATGCTCACAGCTCAGCGCAACAGAGATGCAGAAGGGAACCCTAATCCCTTCTGTGATTCGCCCAAGGTCATGTAATCATTAAGTGGCAGGAATCGTGCCATAAACCAAGCCATTGTCTAAAAGCCTTTAATCCTTTCTGTTCTCTGTTTAAATGCATTTTTACTCTATTAAATTATATTGTTTTTATTTCCTTATTAACTCAAGGACGATATCTTTGTAGGACATCTGGAGTTAATATTCTTCCCACAAACTCTTCAAAGTCTGTTTGTTTGAAGGGTTTTTGTCAACAGTTAACCCTTCGGGCTCAGGAAGGCAAAGGGAAGACAGTACAGATTTGGAAGTGACATTTTTTAGTAATTAGGGAAGAGAAGTTAGTTTTATTTGTCCAGAATGAATCATTTATCGTCAAGATAGACCAATAGAGCAGCTTTTGTCTATAATTAAGCTCCAGTGGTTTCCAGAGTCCAGAAAGGAGAAGGAGTCAGTCACTGAGATCATACATTTGTGTCATAACCCTGATCAGGCATCAACAGAACAGAGAAGATTTAGGAAGTCTGGATTCCAACATATTTGCAGGGCCAGGCAAAGACCTGGAGTCTGAGCATCTAGGGTGGCCAAGGGAATACCAGTCTTCTGATGGGAGGGAGGGAAGAGGGGCAATGCATGAATCCAAAAGTAGGCCTGCAAATAGTCCCTGTTCATAGAGGAGGGGACAACAAAATGGGGAGCACAGTGAGAAAATGACTCAAGCCAAGATCTCTGTCCTGAGCCCCTTGTATTTTCTCAGGGAAGACACGACACAGTTAGTGTGTGTTGTAGCCAGGATGCCATTCTAAGCAGTCTAGCTCCCGAGTCCCCAGGCACCAAATAGCCCAAGGTGTTACTGATAAGGGCATTCATAGAAGTGCCATCTGAGTGCTACCTGGGAGCAGAAGGAGGGAGAGAGGCTGGCAGCCGTCATCCTGCATGGAGGGAATAAGAAAAACTTCAGGGAATACGGAAGTCTTGGGTATTGGGGAAAATTTTGGTAGATGGAGAATAGAATGTGAATGATAGAAAAACCTCACCTAAAATGGTCCAGGCAAAATGGAAACATTTTGGCTTATGTGTCTGAAAAATCTGGGGATAGTTCTGGCTTAGGGCTCAGCTAGACCAGGGCTAACAGCCCTGAAGAGGAGGCAAAGAATGTTTTTCTTCTGCCTTTCTCTGCACTCCAGCTGGAGCCCTACAAATTAGACTGACCAGAAAAAGAAAGATTAACAAGAGAAAAACAGAGAGCATTCACACACGCAGCATCCCTCTACACAGGAGAACTCGGCGATGAGTCATTCAAAGGGTGATTAGAACTTGGAACTTGGAACAGCATCTTCACGAAGAACAAGACATTTACAGAGAAGTGACCGGACAAAGGAAAGGTTTCAGGCCTCCCAGGGCAGCAGACTGTGGGAAGGTTACTAAATGTTCGGGAAAACTGAGGGAGGAAGGTTGGTTTGTGCGGGTCCATGCCAGCGCCAACTTTCCATGGTCTTCACGGCCATAAAACTTCTCCAGGAGAGGGAGTCGGTGGCAGCCCTCACTTCTCAGAAGTTTCTGCTATGAGTCAGATAAGAAAAGCTCCAAGGCTTCTTTCTGCATTCGTTGATTCTCATTTTCCTCCAACTCAAAATAATCCTCTTGCCGAATGGCATGTTTTGGGGGGGCACGTTTCGATCCCCCACAGCATCTTCAGGACCTGGCTTCCCCCTCTCTCAGCTCTGCGTTTTGCTCATTCTCCCTCAGGCAGGTCCTCTCCCAGGAGCGCAGTGGCTGCCACAGCCCACAGCAGGCAGAATGCCCCAGGACTGCATTCTTACCCACTGCACCACGCTTCCCTCTCTGTAGAGGAGCTTAGACTTCATTCCAAGGAAAGAAATTTTGGTGTAGAAATAATAAATCAGTTGCACGCATGTTTCTGTATCCCAGTATTAGAATACCTGTACTCAGTAGTCTGAATTGACCTTTATACTTGCTCCAGCTTCAAGCTACTTCGGCCTATATGGGTGTCTGGGTGGGTGGGGGCTGAACCTCTCCAACCAGGCATCAATCTACAAATGGTTCACCAACCCCAAATCATCCCAGAATCCCATCCCCCCAGGCAGAAACAGGTTTAGGGCCATTTAATGGGAAACCAAAGGACCTATCGATGAATTCTGGAGGTCCTCTAGTATCAAGTAGTCGAGACTTGTGACATGTTTGCAGGCAAAACAATAGAGCCAATTGCTTGAGAATTGAGTGTGATGAGTTGAAGTTAGGCTCTGAGAATTTAGATTTGTTGAGTTAAAAAAAACTGCACATGGCAGGATTCTGTAACTAGTTTCTATTTGCCTATTTTGTACATGTGGGTTACCTGATAAAACCACATTAGTCTGCCTTAAAGATTTCTAACGGTCCTAATGGGTGTTTCTAATGGGTGTTTTTCTCTCATTGCACAGTAGCTTCGTCTCGTCTACAGAGAGGAGCCCCAGTCTACTAAAGTTTTCTCATTCTACAAACAGGGAGCCACTTCAGTGCACGAGGACTCTGCCAAGTGCCAGAGACACAGTCCCTGACCTCCAACAGGGGCAAACCAAGGAGATTGGAATGACTGGTTGCTATGGAACCACAGTTAAGAGTGACTTCTGAGGCTGCATTCAGAATTTCAAAATATGACTCCCTTCTTACTGTAATAAGAGTATGCCATCTGGCACTGGATGATGAATTCCTTTAAATAATGACCAACTCCTGAGCAAATGGTTTTCTCCCTCATCTGACAGTTGGAACTGGAATTTGTCATCCTGGCTGTTTCAGGATCTCTGACGCTGCTGGGTCCACAGAGGGTTCCAGAGCTAAGGGTGCTGGTTCTGGGCTCCTGGATCTGGATTTGGTTTCCAGGTCCACCACTCACCAGTTGTATAAACATCGCACGTATCTTACCTCTCTTAACTCCATTGACCCAAATAAAAAATGGAGATTCAAATAGTACCCAGATTATAGGGTATTATATAAGAGTTATTAAATAATACAAAGTGGATAAGAATATGCCACCCAAAATATGCCACTTTGGCATAAGAATTATTTTGAGCAGAAGGCAATTGAGAAACAACAGATGCAGAACAAAGTTCTCTACCTTTGCCTTATTTGTCCAAAAGCGGGGCACACATTTCCCTCTGTGAAGGTGCCCCACCCCCACTGCCCCACACTCTCACACTGGGAAGGGCAGAATGACTCCCTCACTGGAGACAACTGAAGGCTCCCATCAGCCCAGAGCAGGTGCTGAGAGAGTCTGCAGTGGACACCTCACTGAAACGAATAGCCCTTTCCTTCCGTGAGCTTCCCCCACATATTTACCTTCCCACAATGCACTGCCCCTCAGAAGCTCAGATCCTTTTTCTTTTGTCTTTTCGTGTCTCCACATTTATCACTCTTTGTTAAAATGGCATATAAGCCTCCAGGAATGACCTCATCTTTGGAAGTTTTACCTTATTTCTGTGAGATCTCCAATATTCATTTAAAATAAACCTCCTAGTAATCTGTCTTTCATCAGTTTATTTTTCAGGGTCTCAGCCACTGAACCTAAGAGGGGAAAGCAAATAGTTTTTTCCCCAGCAAAATATCACATATTCAGAAAGTTTTGCTTCTATCATAGCATGGCACAGGCTTAATAAATGTGATCGGCTCCTGCATGCCCAAGAAATACAAAACATGGGAAGTTTACAAGCATTATCCTTGATTCTTTTTGGGGCTAATGCTACTCTTTCTTAGAGGTGGCCTGTAAGGTAGCTCAGCAGCGTAGGAAGCAAATTGCTATTACCTTGTTCACAACATATTTATCGTCTATTCATATTTAACGTTGATGGGAAGCTTAGTGTGTGTGGACCCACCAGTGTCAGCTAGGACTACCACTGCCCCTGTTTTTGTTTTCTTTTTCTTTTATTTTTTTAGAGTATATTTTTTTGATTATGCTATTAGTTTTCCCACTTTCCCCCCCTTTTTCCCCTCCACCCTGCACTCCCCAACCCTCCAGCATTCCCCCCCCCCCCCTTAGCTCATATCCATGGGTTGTACTTATATGTTCTTTGAATTCTCTGTTTCCTATACCATTTTTTACCTCTCCCCATCTATTTTATGCCTACCAATTATGCTTCTTCTTCCCTGTACCTTTTCCCTCTATTCCTCCCCTCCCCGTCCCCACTGAAACCCCTCCATGTGATGTCCATTTCTCTGATTCTGTTCCTGTTCTGGTTGTTTGCTTAGTTTTTGTTTTCATTGTTTTTCTTTCTTTTTTTTTTTTAGGTTCATTTGTTGATAGTTGTAAGTTTGTTGCCATTTTACTGTTCATAGTTTTTGATCTTCTTCAATTTCTTAGATAAACCCCTTTAACATTTCATATAATAAGGGTTTGGTGATGATGAACTCCTTGAACTTGACCTTATCTGGGAAGCACTTTATCTGCCCTTCCATTCTAAATGATAGCTTTGCTGGATAGAGTCATCTTGGATACAGGTCCTTGCCTTTCATGAGTTCAAATACTTCTTTCCAGCCTCTTCTTGCCTGCAAGGTTTCTTTTGAGAAATCAGCTGACAGTCTTATGAGAACCCCTTTGTAGGTAACTCTCTCCTTTTCTCCTGCTGCTTTTAAGATTCTCTCTTTATCTTTAATCTTGGGTAACTTAATGATGATGTGCCTTGGTGTGTTCTTCTTTGGGTCCAACTTTATAGATATGGAAACCGAGACTCCAAGATGTGAAATTACTTCCTTAATTATGGTTGCATAGCCTGCATGGCTACTTATAATGTTATAACACGTCCCTGGTGATGAAGTTAAAGACAGAGAGTGGAAGAGAGGAGAGGAGGTGAAGAAAAAAGATCCATAGAAATGGTTTCTTGATGAACAATGCCTTGCTTTTGGCCGATACTTAAATATTTGCTGAATAAATGGTTGACGTGAAATAAAATTAAATGAGCAGCCACAAAGGCCATCCCTTCTCCTGGCCACAGCTCTTTAGCCATTTCAATATCATCAGAAAGGACCCACTGTTCAATCCACCCAGAACTTTGTGAATATTCATTCCCCGTTCATTTCCCTTTAAGGAATCTTCTATCAGATAATGACATGAAATGTGCATCACATCATGTTTCACGTTTTTCTTTCTTCCCCCTGTATAGTCTAGATGAGAGACCAACTAAGTAAATTAAAGCCTCTTCTGCCCCACTCTTAGTGCAGTTCTGTGGCTTTGTTCTGTAAGCAAAACCGGATGGAGTTTGTGAAGCAGCAGCGAAATCTCTTGGAACAAAATGGGATCATTTTTGCAACCATTCTGCCCTCAGGCACACTTACAAGCAAGTAAGTTCCACGTTGTTCCTTTCAAATTCTCATCTCCTGGGCCAAATAGTTGAGGTTCATTCAGATTAAGGACTTCCATTAGCAGTTAAGTGAAGTCTCCGCTGTCTGACACTGTAATTAAGACAGACAAGGCTATGACCCTGAACTACACTTCTACGTGGATCAGAATTTAGTCTGATTGCCTGAGGAACCTCTATAAATGTTAACAGAGAACCCCAAAGTGTTCTCTAGTTCTCTGGAGGGCAATTTCAAACAAGACAGGCTGTGCTTATGGCTTAGGTCACATCCCCCTTAGACCACAATTTGGCAAATTACATTCTATTAGGAAATATTGCAGTTTTAGAGAGCTGAGATAGAGAGGCCACCTCAAGAGGTAGTACAGTCAATCCCGAATGTCCCCAGAGTGGGGAGAGGATAGTTATGCGAGAAGTATCACCTTAAAACTGGGTGACTATGTGCCTGCCCAGGGCCCTGTCCCAGCCTTCCTTTGGGACAACTCCTTACCCAGTGAGGAGGCTGTAAAACCAAGGAGCTATGTCTGTGCTGAGGTCAACCGCTTACCCCCAGACCATCTTCGCCAATTAATGCCTGTAGCAAATGTTACAGGTCCTGGTTGGGCCTCTTCCCCGTCTGTTTTCCCAGAGATAGCCATTGCCATATGCACATACCTGGGCCTGAGTAAGGGTCAAGGAGTGGCTATTGGGCAGGCAGAAGCTGGAACAGACCATGGACTTGGTGACTGAGGTGTCCTGGTGGATGCCCATATAGCCCCGGATGTGAAGGTTAGAGCTGTCTGTGGGAAGAATAGAGGGGGTAGGGCACGGGCTTGAGGCCTCCACTTGTCCTTCTGCCCTGGGCTCTGCATGTGGCAGGGACAGACCTGTAGGGGGAAAGGGGAGTGAGTTAGTTGGATCACCTCACATTTTCAGGTTAATTAAATCAATTTTGTTAATGCAGCAGAGCCTACAAGCTCTCTGGTGGTCAGGCTCATGCAAACCCACCTTTCGCGCGAGTGGTGCACAAGCAGATGGCCAGTTCATCTACAGTGAGAACCAAGCCTCCAGGCCAAGCGGGATGTTCGTGCCAGTTGACCAAACATTTGTTCCCTGAAGGAAATTCTATATGGAAGGCCAGATTATAGTCAGATTTGTTCTTGGCAAATGTGGAGTCGAGGAAGGAGAGCTAAGAGCAAGGCCTGTGGACACATTGATATCCTCAGATGTTCATCTCTAGGTTTGAGGGTGCACCTGCTAAGCAGACCCAGTGCTCACAATGCCAGCTTATTAGTAGCTTCTCAGAATGCCACTAAACACTCACTGACAATTTTTCAGTCTTTGGGTTTTCCATAGACCACCCCCATTTGGTTTGTTATTCACAATTCTATCTTCACATATATTAATTTCAATGATCAGTCAAGCATTTTTTTCTTTTATATAACATTTAAATGTACCCTAAGCTGTGTTCTTCCTCACTGGAATTCATGTCTTTTAAAGTAAAAAATCTCAGCTGATGCTGTATTGGACTAGATACCAGTAACAAGCATGGAACAAAGTCTAGGAGTCTCCATTGGCCACGCGAAGACCAACGACCTTATAAATATTTTGAGAGTTATTCCCATCCCTAGTAGGGATAAAGAACAGGGAAACTGAACAGAAAAATTTTCAGTTCTAATTAAAATTACTTACCAGCATTTTTTTTTATGTTCTTGGTTTATGATCTGCAGTAATTTGCACTGGTTATAGTAAATGGTGTTTTTCTATACCCTGGGCTTGAAAGCAAAAATGCAGCAGGCATGATCATCAAGCTTCCCATTATCCCTCCCCTGCTAATTCCTCCATCCATCACTACCTTTTCTACGTCTCTGGCCACAAAGAAACAGGAGAAGCTTCTGGAGTAGCTCTCATTCTCATAGATGAGAATAACAGTAAAGTCTGGCAAATAATATTTATCACATGACTTCTCCTCACACACCCCCATTTCAAAGTTTAAAAATGTGTCCTGATATGTGTATTCCATGTCTCAAAAGAATCAGAGATAATTAAATAAAAATACAGAGAAAAGATCTGTGTGTGTGTGTGTGTGTGTGTGTGAGCACATGCATGCACATGTTTTGATTCTCTTTGTGCTTGGTACTTCAGGGGATATGTGACAGAGGCTACTTGGCAACTGCAGGCAGATGCTTGTCCTTTCTCAACTAGTGACAAGAAAAGGAGGAGTAGGAGGACACAATCGGAAGGACCTGATGGTTAGACATAGGGTGAGCAGTTCCAAGTTTTATGAGTCAAATAATGTTTCTGAATGAAATCAACACTTAGACTGTTTAAATGTGCACAGCATATTTATAAAGAGAACAAAAACCCCACTGTGACTCCTGACATGGCGTCCACAGCCACGTGTGGTAAAGATTTATAGCACACAACATCTAAAGTTCTCAGACAGCTCCTTCTAGACAATTCCATGCTCCAGATTGCCTCTTGTTTTTATTTATATTGTTCTCCCTTCTTGCTATCACAAAGTCCTACCTATGACTCTTAGGCCATTCTGGGCCTTGGAGTTTATTGCTTCGTGAGGTTGGGCAGAAGCCAGAGGGAATCAATCTAGAGAAATGTGCTGCCAGAAGAGGTGCTGGTCATGGAGACATCTTTTGACCACAAGACTTGGCGAATTCTGATCATCAGCCTAATACAGTAAGGAGAACATGTGGCTGATGGAAAATGTCCCAACAGCTGCAGGAAACAGAGCCCAGAAAACAATAACAAGCATGCACAGAAAATATAATCATACTTCTAGGCTCATCAATAAATGACATTTGCATTCAGAATAATGAAAACACAGAAGATGAATTGTTACAAAATTTTGTTATAAGTGTATTTCAGGACAGGATAGAAGGCAAGAGAGCTAAAATCCTACGTACTTTAATGTCTAATATTGATGAATAGTAGCAGCATATGCATATTATTTAGAAATAGAGACCCAGTTCAAGAATAAAGAGCTAAAAAGAGTAGAAAATAGTTGTCTCTGGAGAGTGGAATGGATGTGCAGGGGAGAACTGTAGCTTCAGTGATAAGCTTACTAGTCCATTCAACTTCTGAAATCATGTGCCTGCGTTGCACTGATAAAATAACATTTTCAGACATTGAGCTTTGTCCAGTTCCATAATACCACACACTGGGAAGTCAATATTCTAACTTCTCATTCCCTGTGCAAAGGCAAAGGATCATAGCATCTCCCGTCTCACACACTCCACAACTTGGAGCCCTTTATCCTGTGCAATCCCCAAACTCTGAAACTGGGGCAGTGAATTCCCCTGGGCTAGAGTGACTATGAAATTCTGTCTTCAGAATTTGTGGGTTTTCTGCACCACAGACTTCACATACAGGAGACATTACTGAATATTGTTGAAGGAAGAATTATTGGATAACAATGAAATAATTTGCAGTAAGAGACCAATGCTTGCAATAAGGAGCTTAGTTTTTAAGGGAATGGACTCTTTAATTGCAACCAATGACTGTAAATTTGCATTCTAAATGGAGAGGAAAACAAAGTAGTGAAATGTTAAGCAACTCTTGGTTTGTAAAGATGGGTAATAGCCCCTTGGGAGTTCATACAATTCCTCTTTTGAATTCATTTGCACTTCTTGGCTGTTTATTTGCATATATCTGGCTTCACAGACATACTAAAAGATTTCCATTTCTCTCTGTGCTTACCCCTCACTTTCACGCATCAGATGCCTTACCTGAAACTTGAACACTAGGGAGAGGCTGCTGCAAACAAAAGTACCAAAGCTCAGAGCCAAGGAGTTCCCTGGAGACAAAGGCTTTTAAATCCAGTTGAAACAGAGAACTGCAGAGTGTGGCAGAAGGGTCAGACACACACCGGTGCCCCACCCCCAGCCCAGAGTAACCAGATTCCTTATCGTCTTTGGGAGGGAGATGTCAAGAGCACTGACGGCAGCCAGGTAAACTATGCCCATTCTAACAATCTCTGGGCAGGTCAGAAACATATGCCTGCAGAGAGCACACCCAGCCCTAGGCTCTGAGAGTGCCCCTGACCTGTGTGCCCGGCCCTGTCTCAGCCAGTTCCACAGCACCCGTGGCCCAGCTAGAGGCTCTTTGCCTTTCAGTCCAGGCTCCCAGGCTCCTCCAGGCCAAGAAGACAATGGGGAAAGAAGATACCTTTTCGTGATTGCTGCAGTCAGTGCTACTCATGACACTTTGAAATATCAAAGAATTATCACAGACCCAGAGTGGCAGGGAGTGGGGTGAACATGCACCCACATTCAACATAATGGAACAGAAATCAGAGGGTCGGTGTTCAGCTGCCATCAGCTCTACTACGTCTGCCACGTAGCAAGAATTCCATAACTGTCTGTTAATGAATGTTTAAATCACTGAAGCTTTTGGGGTCCTCTACGGCTCTGTATTGACAATAAGGAGGTTGGTATGATTGGTAATAATGTTGTTTACTAATATTTATTGAGCGCTTACTACATGCCAGACACTGTTGTGAATTAACGAAATCTTTTAGTTGTCACAAAAGCCATATCATCTCCTTTTAACATACAAAGAAATCAAAATACAGAGGTTAAGTAACTTACCAAAGTTACTTGTTTGGCAAGAGGCAGAACCGGGATTCAAAACTCCCAAGGTCACATGTTTACCCAGTTTGCTGTGTCAACTTCTAGCTTGTACGATTATTTTTCTCACTTTGTTCATTGTTATTATTTATAAACATATATTCAACCTCTTATTTCATTTCTCTATATACTACCTGTCTTACTTCTCATAGACTGGTCCTCCGTGTGTCCATCAATACTTGAGTCCCCCAATCATCATTGCAAAGCCTGTGTGTATAATTCAGATACGAGAGGCTAGGAATTTTATACCTACCTGTAAATGAAGTATGCTGTGGAGATGAATAACAAGGAAGTTGGAAGGCAGGTTCACCAACCAAATCACGCTATCAGCAACCTGGAGGAGCAGCTCTAACTAGGCATACACTAAGCAGTGCGCCGCTCAGTCAGCTCCAAAATCCGAAGCCCTGACATGCAGTTTCCCCAGGGCTGATGCAGAGGAGCCCCAGTCACGTGGGAGGAGAAGCACAGGACTTGGATTCTGAAGACTGAGTGTAGCCTTCCTGGCTGCACAGCCCCACGCAAGTCTGTTTACCTCATTGAGCCTGTCTCCACTTCTGTAAAGTGGGGATGTGTCGAGTGCCTCACGGGCTTGTCTTCAGGACTGAAAGGGATAACGGAGGGAAAAAAACACTTGGCAAACCCTAAAGACTTGGCACTTAAAGTGGGTTCCCAGCACAGCAACATGAACATCACTCAGGAGTTCGCTGGAAAGGCAAATTCTCAGGCCCCACCCAGACCTACTGAGTTAGAATCTGTGCTTCATCAGGATCCCCAGGTTTGTGGTATGCTCACTGAAGTTCAAGAAGCCCTATCCCAGGGCACTGAACAAGTGTGGCCTGTTGTGATCTGGGGCTCTGTTTTCTTTTCCTACACTGACAATGGCATAGAACACGGCCACACTGAAAGGACTGGGCCTTCACAAAGGCTTCTGTGTCCTCCTTCTATGGGTCCTGGTGGCTCGCCAGGTGTGGCCGAGCAGGTTGTTCCTGGAGAGTACTCCCCTTCGCTCAGGAAAGGACTACTCGAGACAGGCAATGCCTTCTAAAATCCTCAGCCACTTCTGTGGAAGGAGAACCAATGAAATGCAAACCCACGTATAAAAAACTGTCTCAGCCTTGGGAGAGATTGGTAAATGTGAGACTGAAAGCTGCCACCGAGGTGGAACTGAAGTAGATTGTAATCTTTCCTGCTCAGTGTCCCTGAGAGCAACAGTTAAACAAAGCAACTTGGAGTGGGAGGGCTCCTCATCAGAAATACATCTTTTATGAGACTCCTGCTGTATATGAGATACACATGATAGGTGCTTTACAAATTCCCGTTGAACTGGGTTGAATACTCTATCGGCTTCCTAACTGTTAAAAGATGTTTAATACAACTATGAACCTGTTAGAATACCAGGGATTGGCTAGATAGCATGGAAGGACCCCTTCACATTCGGCAAGGGTACAGGACGTGCTACCCCAAAATATGGTACCTTGAATATTTTACGCTGAAGGAATTTGAGAAAAGAGCGAAAGAGGACCTCTCCCCCGCCAGTGGCCTTTCTCGTCTGAAACAGGTAACAGAACTCCCCTGTGAAATGCACCCTACCTGTGCTGGGAGGAAAGGAGTGTCTTTATCTCTGAAGACAAAGGAGCACCACTGAGAGAAGACTGAACAAACAGGCCTTTCTGACTTGCCCCATTCCTCTACGCTGACCCCATGCACTCTGACCTGTCGCTCTTCACCACAGCTGCCCACTCTTCACCAAACCAAGCGTAAAAGTACTCAGGGTTCACTGTTTTGGGGGGTCTTCATTTCCTTATGAAGGCTGCCCTGTCATGTAACATTTATGCTCAATAAATTCGTATGCTTTTCTCCAGTTAACCTGTCAGTTTCATTCTCAGAACCAGCCAGGGGAAAACTTTTACCTCTCTTACGTCAGCTTCACTCCATTTTACGTGCATAGACACACATACAGCATTGTTCCTTCTTATCATTTTCCCCGTCTTCCATTCCCCTGGTCAATAATTAATAATCTGCCAGAATGTCAGTGGAAATGGAATGATTCCCTATGTAAATCTCCATTGACAAAAAAAAAATTCTTTGCATCTCAAAAGTGCTTTAAATAGCTGTCTTACACTCGGTTTGTTTAAGAAACAGTCTTTTCCAGAAAATCTATGAGTAACACTTGAATGAAAAACTAAGACACATTGAAGAAGTATTAGTGCACAGACTTAAATAATTGTGCATTGTTCTAAAATTTTCAAGGTCAGAGATCTGTGCTGTGTAGAAGTGGGTCAAGGAGAAAAAGGTCTGCCAGGTAGAGAACATCTCAGCTGGAGAATACCCCAGATGGATTTATGTGTTCCTCAGGAGTAGTGCTATTCTAAGTTTTTTGTTTGTTTTTGCTCTTGCCACAAAGGAAAAGGATGTCATCATTTGGAAAGGCCAAAAGCACCCTCTCCTTAGGAAGTGAGCTGCCAAGCACCGAGTACCTGGTACAAAGCATAGACCACTGCCTGGGAAGACTTGGTCATCCAGAGCCTCTGAGGCCCGGGAACATGGGGCTGAAGTACAGCTGTGCACGCTGGGGTGCATTTGCCAAAAAGTTCAGTGTGAGTTGATTTTACTCTACCTCCAAGGTAAGGTTACATAAACCTCTCTGATAACAGTGGAAAGTCTTCAGAAGGTGCCCATACATTTGCGTCTATCTACATACATTTTGTTCTAATATCTCCATTCTCCCTGGATTCAAGCATGCCTTGCCATCTAGTGAGTTCTCAGGGTCTCTTAAATGAGACAAAGGGGCTCATCCTAGAGGAAGTAATAGAGGCTTGAGGACAAAAAGCAACCTCCTGGGAGATGTTTCTAAGAAAGTCAAGTCCAACTTTCAGATCATCCCCTGATCCGAAAGGCATGAGCTCAAACAAAGCCAACTCCCTGGTGGAGGAAGCTGCCCGCGCAGCCTCCGTGGAGGACAAGCGATGGCACCATTAGACCCAGCACCTCTGCTGGCAGTGGGGCAGATGGAGCTGCCAACACAGGCTTGGAAGAGGCTGCCAACACACAGATGATGGTGGTTGGTAACTTCAACAGCTATTTGGGGCATCTTCTGCAGGTGGAGGTGGGTGACCACTAAATTCAGCAGTGGTAGTGACCAGAGATAACTCCCCAAGGAGCCACTAGAAAGAAACAAAGAATGGCAACTGTCATATCTCAACAAAGAATGACTGCTGTGCACAGAGAACACACTCTTAGGAACACTGAAAGGGAGTAAGGTAGACCCAAGAGGGGTGGGGTGGGTGCTGGCGAGTGTTGCACAGCTCGTTACATCAGAGACAAAGGAATATGGTTTTGCCGTGTACTCATGAACGCTTTCTTGCCTCCCACTCCCCGCCCCCAAGTCTAGTGTGATATGGGAAGGAAAGGATAGAACAGAAAAGTCTAAATTTGTGGAAGCATGACTTACATATAAATCTGAGATTCAGCCATCCATGATGAAGGCCCGTGTAGGGCACTTTATTTTTTTTAAATCTTCACCCGAGGACATGCTTATTGATTTTAGAGAGAGGGGAAGTGAGGGAGAAAGAGAGGAAGAGAAACACTGATGTCAGAGAGAAACATTGATTGGGCACCTGGCCCGCAGCCTAGGCATGTGCCCAGACTGGGAATCAAACCTGCGACCCTTCGGTTTACAGGACGACACTACCACCAATTGAACCACACCAGCTAGGGCAGATGGGGCACTTTATAACAAGATACCATTATTTGGTTGGCAGCATTTACTACTTAAACTTATATACTTATATAAGTTTATATATATATTTGATTTGATTTTTAATTCTATATTGGATATATTTTGTGTATATATATTTGATTAGATTTTATTTGATTTTTGATTCTCTTTTCCCCTCCAGAAGCCATGGCACTGCTCACCTCTGGGATAAAGTTATATGTCAATTCATACCCCCATTTAATTAATTAATTAATTAATTAATTAATTTTTAAATTGAAATAAAATGGATATTACAAAAAGTGATAGTACTATAGTACTATCATTTGAAAGAAGAAAAATCAAACATTCAGCCACCTCAGCTACCGCCCAAACCTCGGCAGCTACTGAGGGGCCACATCCTGCCTGGAGCACGGGGCCCACTGTTCATTCTCCAGCTGCGTTTTCCTTTGAACTTTTCCCAGCAGGGTTCTCACTCTCATTCACATCTTCATTAATGCAAGGCAGCGGATTGCTCAAGGTCCGCAGTTACATGAAACGGGGATGATAATCATTTCTATCTCTCCGAAACATAGGGATCAAGGGAGATAAAAAGGCCCTACTGAAAATGCTTGTCATTTCCTTCCCTCCCACATTCCCTCCTTTAAGAATCTACCCACCACTGCCCGCCATCTGCAGGGCAGCCCTACAAACCATACAACCCTCTCACTGGGCAGCCGCTGGGTAAGTCGCAGGTGGACAGCTGAGCCAGGCTGCACCAATCAGATTCTCCTTTGTGGGAATTTGAAAATTAAGAGACTGGGTCATGTTGTCCTGGGGAACCACGCTGGAAGTTGATGGAGACTTGGGGTCTGAGACTACATTTTGGGGTAGCCGTGATGGGTGCAGACAAATGAGGGAACAGACAAGCTGGTCTGCAGAAGGAAGAATGAAGCGGCCTTGCAGAGAGGAGCAGGCAAGACACCAAAAGAGGGTGCGAGATGGTGGGAGACGCCTCCAGTAACTGTCTAGTACCCGTGAATCTCAGCTCCAGTGTAGTTCCTACACGTGGTGTGTAATTCTTCCATATTCTGATATAATAAACCCATCATTCTTTAGTTACTTTAAGTTTTTATTCCTTGTTAAAAAAATAGAAGAGAAATGATTATAAGGCTATAAAATGGAAAGCACCATACAAATATGAAATTAGTTTTGTCTGTGGAGCTGCCACTAGGGAATGAGGACCAGGTGAGCAGCTCCAGGTGCCACGTTCCAAACCCTGACTAGTGACCAACATTCTCATAAATAAGGTGTCAGGATCTGGAGTCAACCAGTTGAGTATCCCATGTGGAAAATGTTCAAAGTTTCTTGTTGAGGGCTGGTATGCATCAGAATTCTTTTGACTCTGAGCAGAGTCCAAATTCAATCTAGCTAAAACGAAATGCAGATTTATTAGCCAACTTAACTGTTAAGTCCATGGAGGAGGGCGGAACATGTCTGGCTTGGAGAACTGTCCTTTCTCAATCTCTGCTTCCCTTGTGTTAGCTTCATTCTCAGGCAGGCCGGCCGGCAGTACAGCACAGTGGTAAGACGGCAGCCCCAGACTTACTCCTACCAGCTTAATAACTCCCCCAGAGAGTGCTTCACTGCTTATAGTTTCAGTCACACTCCCAGGGATGGTTCTGATTGGCCTGATTTGGATCAGATGCTTCCCCTAAACCAATCACTATTCTTTGCTCAGGCCAGGGTCCCAAGTGAGAGCATATCAGCCTTACTTGATTCCTAGAGATTGAGAGCTGGGGCAAGATCATTTGCCAAAAGAAAATCAGGTGGTGCTGTTACCGAAAGAATGGAGGAGGCATGTTGGAAGAATTTTTAAGAGATACTCTTAGCTCTTCCCACCATGAACACCAGAGACTGAAAAATCAGAAGTCACTTTTCCTTAGAAAGGAAAACCTCTTTATTTTAAAATGGACAGAGGGACCAAAAAACCTGTGGGTGTGTGCTCCATACAGCCAGGCCTCACCCACTGCACAAATACTTATCAAGCCCCTACTACAGAGAGACAGGTACCTGTTGATGAGTCAGTCACTGTCCTGGGGCTCAGCCTCCCCACCCACAAGCTCATTGCCTGTTTCCTGAGTCATCCCATGCCCCACCCAACGTGATTTGCTTTTCCCACAGTCTCCATGAAGCTCTTGGGACAAATGGCTGGCTCTTGAAGTTGAGGGTAAAAAGAGGTGACTTTCAGAAAGAGGAGTGCCTGTCCTGTGAGCAAAGCTGACAGAAGAGCTGCCTCAGGGGTGTCAGGGCGTGGGGGTGTGGTAATTATTCACTTTGCATTTCCTGGGGCACTTAAAATTAGATTCTTTCTTAAAAAATGCATTCATATTTCACTTCTACCTTTTTCCCACTTGTTTATTTAAATATATACACACACAAAGACAAAAGCACTTATCAACATCGTAGATCCAAATAGCTCGGGTATCTCTTCCTGCTTGACATCTACCCCTTTCTTCTCTTCCATTCTTTTTCTCTGTTACCCAGAAGGCAGAATTAAGCACTCCTTCCCTGCACTTCCACAGCACAATGTCAAAGTTACACAGTTACATGCTTTTCATAGTGTGTGATGGCTGTGAGTCTGCTGGCTAGTCCTCAAAAAGGTCAGGAATGGTGCCAGGCTCCCCTAGCGTCGTACACAGACTCTGGCATGCCGATAGCCCTCCACCAATGTCTAAGTCAATGAGAGAGTGAGTGAGTGGAAAACGAGCAAACTGTTACAGAGCTCCGGGGCTGTAATATCATCTGGACTGGAGTGTTCTCTTAGAGGTACAGGGACCCTCCATGAAGGACGAAGAGCTTTCTTTCTTCTTAGCATAACATTGGGTAGCTTCTCTACTGTAGATGATTCCAGAGACTGCTCCTGAGAGCCTAGAATATCCACACTAAAAAATGAACAACAACAACAAAAAACAAACAAAAAAGCAAAAAACATTTTTTCAACCCTGGCCAGGCGGCTCAGTTGATTGGAACATCATCCTGTACACCAAAAGGTTGCAGGTTCCATCCCTGGTCAGGGTGCATATGGGAGGCAACATGTTTCTCTCTGTCTCTCTCTATCTCTCCCTCTTCCATTTTCTCTAAAATCAATCAACATATCCTTGGTGAGCATTACAAAAAATAATTACAAAATTTAAAGTAAAAAAAACCTTTTTCAGTAATTATATAGGATGGCAAGCTTGAAGTCTTAAATCACTTCAGGAGAAAACTACAACAGCCTAATTACTCTCATAATGCATTCACTGTTTGGAAATATTATGAAACATTCATTAAGTTCTTTATAATTAATCTGCAATTAAGTTAGTTACTTATGCAGTTGTGCTGTATGACATTCAGCCGTATGAATATCAACAATGAATAACAGCTGTAGCTGAGTCTCAGGGCCTGGAATCCTCTGCCAGACGACAGGCCATTTACTTTCTAGTTTCTACTGGGAGTCACTGAGAGGTGCTTTAAATGTGCTTAGAGAAGAGAATAATAATAGCAATATTCCAAATAATACCAACACAGAAATTCACGGTGAAAGAGTGAGGGGAGCTCAAACCTGTTTCAGTATGCCGCCGTGCCGTGGTCTCTGGTAAATAAGAGGAAGTGCTCCTGTTTACCCACTTTTCATGTAACAAATACTGGTCGAGCATCTGTCGTGTGCTAGGCAACATGTCTTCCAGGTGAAGATGGAGGATGGAAATGTAAGCGACTGACCCTGAGCATAATAGGCTTAAACTCATTAAAAGAAGTGAGAATTTTCTACTTATGTACTTGTTCAAAGTAATGTCTTCCCAGGGACCATTCTCAAAGATTCTCGTCTTCATGCAGCACCATCCACTTTAGAGATTTCACGTAAACATCTCATACAGGCAGGACTGTCATGGATCTAATTTTGCAACCAGGAAAGGGAAGGGAAGTATCCCAGGTGACACCAATGGCAAGTTACTGCACCAGGACCAGGACCAAGACCAAGTTTCCTGGCTCCGAGTCTGGTTCTTTTTCCAGTGACTTGCATTTAAACAGGAGGTCAGACTAAAAATGGCTTGGGAACTCAACTCTGGCAAAGACATGTTATCAAGTGTCTTTCTAAAACATGACCTCATTTTATATTTGTGTGGGGCCATAAAGAAATGGAAGGATTGAGACTGTGATTTTTGGCATCCATCCCTTCCTCCCATTATATGTCTTAAGAACTAACAAAGCTTTCCCATTCACAGAAGACAGCCAAGAAAAGATGTAGTTGTCCGTATGCCGAGCTCTGTTAGTAAATCGAAGCCTCCAAAGCTGTGCTTCTACAAGCTTTAAACAACTGCTCATCAAAAAACGCACTGGATTTGAATCCTTGGATGCCTCTTAAAAGCTCGATTGGCTCTTTAGCCATAGACACAAAAATCAATGACACATGTCCTTGAAGAATAAAAGCCAAAACACTTTTAGCTTTGCCAAGTGAAGATTTTTCTGAAGAGATCCTCAGAGTGTGGTTGATATTTAGCATTCTTAAATGAACTCTTAAGCTCTGGTGCAATATAAATACATGAAACTTACTGGTGGTGACCGGAGATCCCATTCATCTTGGTCCCTCTCTCCATTCTGTATTACAATTAAATGGCCTCTAATAAGTCATATCAGTTTGAAAGGCCTGGTAAGTGTAAGTGTCACTTACTGGAGCTGTTAACATGTCAGTGCCTTTGGGGTGAGTCAGTATCTGAGTTGATCATCTCTTGAAAACTGCTAAGACTTGTGAAGGAAGAAAAACATTTCCAAAAGGTAAAGGGTGTAATACTATGGACTGAATTGTCTTTCCCTCAAATTCGTATGTGGAAGTGGTAGTCCCAGTGTATGTGGAAATGGGGCCTCTGGGAGGTAGTTAGGTTTAGATGGGGTCACCAGGGAGGGGACCCTCTGGTGCGATTAGCGCCCTTATGAGAAGAGACACCGAAGAACTTGATTCTACTCCCACCCCCAACTCTCTCTCCACCTGCCCGCACTGCCAGAAGAACAGAATGAGAAGGCCTGCTCTTTGAAACTCAAGGACACAGCCCTCACCAGACACTGAGCCTGCAGACGCCTTGATCTTGGACTTCCAGGCTCCAGAACTGTGAGAAATAAATCCCTGTTGTATAAGTCATCAAGTCTTAAATTTTGTTATGGCAGCCCGCATGAAATGAGATCTGTAATAGAGTGGAAAGGGATGAAATGTAGCACCGGAAACCCTGGCTCACCTCTTTTCCTTGCTTAACCTCCCCTCACCCCCAATACCACAAGGTCGTTGAGAGAACCCAGGGAGAGTAGGGTCATGAAAGTGCTTTGCAAACTGCCAAAAGAATTGCTATTTAGTTTTTTCCTTGAAGATCTTTAGTTTCATGATTCAAATAATGTGGTATTGGGGATCTGCCACTAAAGTGAAATCCAAAAATTGTCTAGAAAAAAAATGAAAAAGAAATAGGTTAAGAGTACTACAAAATGGTTTTGTTTGAAAATGCTGTAGAGTTTAACATACACACACACACACACACACACACACACACACTAATTGTTTTAAGTGAATTTTTATGGTTTGTTTAAAAAAAATCTGATAGCTTTCACAATTTTGTTTGAGTTCTTTTGTTAGAAATCATGAAAAATTCTTATAATTCTACTTGTTTGTATTATGTGGTTATTTTATAATCTTTATTTATTTCTACTGTATATTATATAATATTTTCTATGATGTTTAGGAGCTAATAAAATTGATATACAGAATCTGACAGGTAATTAGGAAAGCAGAGAACTAAAATACTTTGGTCTGAAGTGAAAAATACCTATTTCTCAGGCTTCAGCTTATCCTGTATCACCACGAATAGCCCCTGGTGGTAGCATGCAATCCTTTAGCCTGTCTCTTATGGCCTTTTTCTTCTGACTTTTTTTAATAGTGTTTTATTTTGGAGCAGATTTAGATTTATAAAAAATTTTCAAAGCCAATACACAGAGTTTCAATAACCCCCATACCTAGTTTCCACTGTTATTAACATCTTAACATTAGTGTGGTATATCTGTCACAATAAATAAGCCAATATTGGTACCTTACCACTAACTAATGTACACGTTTTAGTCACATTTCTTTAGTTTTTACTAAATTCTCTTCGGTTCCAGGATCTCACATCACATTTAGTCATCGTGTTTCAGACGGCTCACCGTGTCAGCTCCTCTTGGCCGTGACTGTTACTTTTCTTGCTTTTGATGACCTTGACGACTGTGAGGAGCACCGATCTGGTATTTTGTAGAATGTCCCTCAGTTGGTATTTATCTGATTGTTTTCTCATGATTAGACTGGGGTTATGGGGATGTTGGGAGGAAGACTCATATAGACATTTTAATCACTTGAATTTGGGGATATTCTAGTGGAGAGTTAGATAATTCTCTGACATAAGGAAAAATATTTTGGCCTGAAGCAGCACAGTCCAGAGTGGACAGCTCACAATTAGGAAAGTGATACAAATACAAGAGAATCTTCCAGCAAAGTGTGTTCTTCTCCTCATAGGCCTAACTACTCCCAGGGTGCCACAGGTATGTCTGCTGTCTTCAGTCCTTTCTTTCCGAAGACTTCCAACACAATCTTCTATACTAAGTTTTCTGTGGGGAAAAGACTTTCAGTTTTTTAGTGGAATTTAGTGGGAAAACAGGACACATTTTACAGAAATCCCTTTATAAGCAACATTACCAAACTACATCAGGTATCTGAAACCTTCATACTATCCTGAGCATGAGTAAGTACATGGGAGCTATGTGCTGAAGAGAACGCCCATAACTCTGCTGCAGACAAGGATTCCTCTACCGGGAGAGCAGTCAAATTAATGGAGTCCCTTGACACCAAGCACCAGGAGGTTATTAACAAATGGAGTGGCAGCTACACCATCTAGAGGTCGGTCAATCTGGACAGGCTGGTCCTGCAACTCAGGAGAACCCAGTTTGAATTCAGTCTAAGAAACTGGAGGAATCCTGAAATACTCCTAAGAATTAACTACCTTGTTTTTTTCCCCAAAATACTACACTGGTTAGTAAAAGGGAAAACAATTTTCCAAAGATAGAAAAAATATAAATATTATATAATATTGTACACATCATATGTTCTGGGGGGTTTTTTACAGTTGACAAAAATGCTTTAATGTCTGTGAGTTATTTAATTCCTTTATAATCCCACTGTAATCTTTATAATTATTCTGTTCTGTGCAGGTATAACAATCGTAGCTCATATTTACCTAGAGCTTGTGTTTTATGTATTTTATCCCATTTATTCCTATCTGCTGTAGATACTCACTGTCCTCTTCTGTACATGAGGAAATTGAGGCTTAGAGAAATTGAATAACTTGCCCAAGAATGCTCAGATAAAGTCAGAACTTGAATTTAAGGCAACAACCTCTTGACTTCAAAGTCTCGGCTTCTACTCGGTTAAACTACCTTTATGTCAGTAATCTATCTCAAAATGCCATGTGTGAGAGGAGGAACCACGTCTTTTCTTTTCTTAATAGTTGGGGCCTCACAGTGACTTTCCATCTACATGGCACATATTTAATAATATTTGAAAGTAAGGAAGAGGGTGATATATTATTACTACTGATTACTCTTGTCAAGGTAAAAAAAAAAATCAAATTGTCTCATCCCAATTGACTTGAAGGCCAACAATAAGATAAGGAAGACCAACCACTCAGTGGCCCTGTTACCTGGAACCAGAGCAGGAGTGGTTTGATTCTCCACGTTAATAGAAATTTGAAGTATGGGAATGCCAACAGATCAGGAGGTGATCAGCATTGAAAGATAGTTTGTTACTCCTGGTTCCCAAGGGGAAGAGACATGCCGTCCCTCCGGGGCCACACTGGGAAGTACCACGGTTGGTCAGGAGGCAGAGGGAAAGGGGGGAACTAAGGGCAAGAGCCTTTATTGTGGTCTCCACAGGGAGGAATGGGTGAGCAGGAGAAATAGGCTTAGGACTGGCTAGTTTGAATAATTTCACAAGGCTCTGGGATATAGGGGCTGTGCCTGGTTGCCTGGTACGTGGCCCTGGGGCGATTAGGGCAGGGGGACTGTGATGACCTGATGAAGAGGTGGTTGGGGTGTGGGCTCTGAATTGTTTGGTTTATATTTGGAAAGTACTGGTGGTCAAGTTGTTTAGCACTATCTCTAGGAATTGGCTGACCCCGGGTGTGCAGACCCTCCAGAGTCAGCAAGGCCCTAAGATGTCAAAACATCAGAATACACAAAATAAAAGACATAGTGTACACACTCCAGCCAGATGAGTTTTGTCCATTCTAGCTTGGGAAAGGCATACAAATCTACCCATAAGCCAGGTAGACATATCCAAAGCTAATTCAGCTATGAAGAACTGGGATGGGCCTTAATGCCCTGTCACAGAACCCCTTGTGTGCAGAGGAAAAACAAAAATAAAAAGGAAAAGAAAAAAGGCAATGACCCCTGGAAAATCAAAAGCAACTGTCCAGGCCTAGATTGCTTGGGAACCCTATAAAGAGTTGTTACAAGCGACAGCTTCCCTCTTCTCAAGAGTGCAAATCCCAGTGCACAAAAATTTGGTGTCCACCCAAAGTCCATCCAAACATTACAAAGTAGAGTTCCAACTATTTCCCTTAAATCCGTTTCATTAGCAAGGTGCCTTCTGTGGTGTAGCCTACATAGTACACACACACACACACACACACACACACACACGAACACACACATAGCACTAGTTTGCCTCGACGTGAGCACAGCATCAGATGCCATCCATGCCAGCACACTCCGTATCACACGTTCTCAGGTCCACGTTTAGTGTGTCTAAGTGCAGATGGCTGAATGGGCCTTTTTGTTTTTCTCCAAAGCTTTGAAGTCTATGAAGACAAAGTAAAGCTGGACCTGCCTATTTGGACCTCACAGCTTCCTCAATACCAGCAGCAGTATTTTCAAATCCAAGGGTGCTGATTACTCCAGGAAACGTCTTCTTCGGAGCCACGACAAAGTCAAACCCCGCATGACCTCAAGCTTCAGCAAACTCTTTCCTCTCCTCATCTATGTCTCAAAACTGTCAGAAGCCAAAGGCTGCTAAGTCCTTTGGCCAGAAATGTGGGTGTTTTACAAAAGGAAGGAAGAAGTTGGGTATATAGATATAAGGTTCTTCTGTTAGCTGTATTTCTGAGCAGTTTTCCTTGGCAAAGTCCCCAACCAGACTTGAATAAGGTAGCTACAGTGTCAATAGAAGTAAAAGAACTAATCTGTAAAGAATATCCCAGCAAAATAAGGATCCGTTGAACACTCAGATAATCCTGTCAGAACAGGAGAAAAAAGAGAATTATTAATGTAAGGATTGACTGTAGTTAAAGTGTATTTATTTATTTATTTACTTTCCTCACCAGAAAGAAAAGCTCAAAAAAAAATAAAGCTTGCCAATACAGCTACACGGAAATGGTATGCGCTGTCAAAGAACGGAGCTGCGGGGAGGCTCCAAACGTGCTGATATGCCTAAATAATGAATGAAAGAGAGCTCCATTTCACAACCGCGTTTCACACTGCACTGGAAAACCTACAGGCTGAGAGAGGGTTTCTTTGACTACTGTAGGAGAGGTATTTGTGACAACAGCTTTTGATAAGGATGGCTAGAACAGTCTGCAGCTTCTGAAGGATGCATGGAAGATGCTGAGCAAAGCCCGGGGGCCAGGGTCAGCCAGCGGAGGAAACCCGGGAGTGTGGCTCACGGCATCTCTCTCTTCATAGGGGGCAGAAGCTGTGCCACAATCCTACACACACTTCTCCTGGAACAGGGGTGTGATGGCAAGGAGCTGGAAAACATTACCTGTGTCAGCTCCTGGGAGACTTCTTCGCAGTTCCGCACCCCTTCGGCTTCCCTTTTCCTCCAGAAACGTGTATTTCCAAGGGTGAATCTGCACTGGAAGACTGTCAATGGCTCTGTTGTGCTTCAAGAGACAAAGGAAAGAAAGGGCAAATGGGAAAGTAGCTGCCACCTCCTGCCAAGCTACACTTTAACAAGAGGGAACATAGTATCTTGGAAATCCATTCCAGGTTCCCAACACGCATTTTCTTACACGAAGCTCACTGAGGCCAGTATGCTAGCTCACATCTCATTATCACAGAAAGAAACTCGATCTCAGCTGACTGCTGCTGTGGACTGAATGTCCGTGCGCTCCCAAATTCATAGATCGAAATCCTAACCTCCAGTGGGATAGGGTGGAGCCTTCCTTAGTGAAACTCGTGCCCTTGTAACAGGGACCCCAGAGGGCACTTTCACCCCTCGGCCACGTGAATGCTCAGTGAGGTGACCATTTGTGAGCCAGGACGCAGCCCCTCACTGGACACCAAGTCTGCTGGTGCCTTGACGTTGGACTGCTCAACCTCCAGAGCTGCGAAAAAGAACTGTTTGCTCTCTAAGCCTCCCAGTCTATGCTACTTGTGTTCTCACAGCCAAACCACTGAGGTCGCACATGACAGTCTCTAAAACCTAATCCTGTGATTTAACTCACCTCAATGTCAGAACTTCTCTCCACAGATTGTAAATAATGTGGGGCTATATTCCTTCCCTCCCCACTGCAGCTAAATTTGCATCTATCTGAAGTTTCCAGGACTTCAGATTCTGCAAAATCCTGCTCTGGGTGGAATTGGTTTGAAGCAGCAAGACTGACAAACACAGGGAGGAACAAGGGGGTGAGACCCATTAAGAAGTGACCAGGCTTTCGAGCGATCAGGTGGAAGGCCTGCCAGGAAGAGCGGGTTTTCTCCGGAGGTTGGCCCGTTAGTCATCACCAAGAAGATGAGATTCATCTGTTTGGAAACAATCTTTCTGCACAAGTGGGACAGACAATCTATAATCTCATTTGAGCCTCTGTTACTTTAAAATCACCCATATTGGAAAAATGGCCGCTTTAGTGGCTAGAGATGAATCTTCTGCCACTTTAGGAGATTTACCATTTAAGCTTATTTCCCTGCACTGAAGCTAGACATGAATAAGGAAATGCTGTTTCAGGTTACTCGGGGAGTGCTAGAGAATAGTAGTACATTTAGCTCATAAGAATGGTACATTTAGCCTTTGCTCTGCCTTGAATTATGGTGGGTTCTGAGTCATGAAATATTAGCTGCTGGAAACAAACCTTTCCAAGGCAAGCGGGGTGGGGTTGGGGAGAGGGTCATTAGCTCACTGTAGAAGCAGAGCTGATGAGAGAGGGGTCTGAAGCCTGAACGAAACAGGGGAAGAGACAGAGTGGGGGGAATGACGAAGAAGGAGCAACCGAGCTGGAGAAGCAGAGGGAGAGAGGGGAGAAGGAAAGGGAAAGAGAGAGGAAAGGGACAGGAGAAAGGCGGAAATGTGGGGGGAGCAGAAAAGGAGAGACTAAACTCAAGAGACACAAAATGGAAATCGCCTGTCTTCATGGTAGGAGGCAGCTGCTTGCATACTTTTTGAGTGCAGTGGGTCAAAAGTTTTAAAGTCCCATAATTAATGAAAATTGATAAGAACAGTTTTGTGATTTTGGAGGAAGGGTAGTCATAAAAAGAGCTCCCATGTATTGAGTGCCCGCTGTGTGCCGGGGAGGGGCAATGTTCTTGCGTGTCTTGTCTCACTGGGAAGGCAGGAGAGTGTGGTCAAAGGGGGACTGAGCTGGAAGCCCGGCTCCCCCTCCTACAAGCTCTGAGTTTCGTGATGGATGTTTTGACCTCTCAAGACCTGAGTTCCCATCTGAAAAATATAAACTAGAAACAGCAATACCAACCTTGGAGGGTTACTGTGAGGATCAGATGGCCCAGTACTAAAGTATACAGTATCTGGCTGACAGTCGCTGTTTGGCAAGTGGTAGTTATTAATCTCACTGTTATTAACAGTGACCCCCACAGCAGCTCTACTTGTTATGGTGTGATGTCAAACTCATTTTATAGATGAATAAACGGTAGTTCAGAGAGGATAAGTGGTTTCTCCAAGATTTATAGAACTCGTAAGTGACAGAGACAAATTTGAACCCTGGTCTGCCAGATTCCCAACTCTGACTCCTTGTTCTCACTCCCCTGGGGACAGGAGGTGGTGTGCGCATTAGCTCTGCTGGCAGGAGCCCCCAGCTGTATGGGCCCCCTTCCGGGGCCTGCTCTCACTCTCCTTCTCTCCCCAGTTCAAAGGGACACAGCCAGGGGCAGTGTGCATCTTGCAAGCAAGCACCAAACCCAAGGTCACTTCCACTCTGCAGTTGTGAGGACACAGCCTAGAGCCTTTCTGGCCCACTGGAGGGAGGCAGCCTGGCAGGTCCCAGCCTTCATTTTGAAAACCTCTTCTCCAAGCTGCTCCACCTCTCAACCCAGCTCTCACTGGGCAACAGGGACTGATAACTTTCCACCTCCTGATTTCCTGATCAAATTATAAAATAAATTCAGACTGGCTACTCAAATCCTAATAAAAATAGAATTGTTTTTTTTTACAGCTATGCACGTATCTGACTTCCAGAGAGAGTTTGACATTGGTGGGTGTGTGCTCATTAACAGGAATATCGTAATTGTAATTTCCAGACCTAATTATAAACAAAATAAAACCGCAAATCAAAATATGCAGGAAATGTTTCAAAAGGCTTTTTGCTATTTATTACATACTATGTAGAGTAAAATAGTCTATAATAAATACATAAAACCAAATTTAACATGGTGTAGTTTTATGTTTTTCAGAGACATACCTGTCAAATCGCAAAGTAATTTCTTTCAGGTCTTAATATATGAAATATACCACATAGGTTTACAGTTTGTCAGAATGCACAGGCACAGTAATGGAAACTCAAATCCAAGGCCAAGTGCACAAAACTAAACACAAAGGAAATAACTTCCATTCCCCTAAGGAGATACAGATTTCCGAAGACAAATGAGGCAAAGGTCTCGGATTAACAGCTCCTCTGGAGAAGAGCGTTGGAAATAATAAATGCCAGTTTCTCCACTGTGAGCCACTCCCTTTTAGGAAACATTAGCAGGAAATATTTTGCACTTTCAGAACTTGAACTAACTAAAATCACTGCAGCCCTAATTACCACCTACTAATGGAAGCAACTGCAGGACAGAAATGCTTATGCAGACAGTCCTCCCTCCATCTCTTTAAAGAGAGAAACTTGGGGAAAAGTGAGAGTTGCTTTATTTCATACTGAAATGAAAACGCTAGCAAAAAGGCTTATCATATCTAAGTTCTTATGAGCTGGTCGTATTTTAAATTATATGCAGAAACAGCTTAAAACCAGGTAAATAAGAACAATAGCCAGTCATTTTAGACTCTCCTTAATAAATACTAACGTTAAGTTGTTAAAAATGAGAATGCAGAAGTAAATAGACCTGCATTGGGCTTGGGAGAGCTGTGTTTGACGGGAGGAAGCTCAGATAAACGGAATCCACGTCCGGCCTGGCGCCTCCAACATCTGTATGCGTCATGGCAACCCCACTCAGTAGATGAGAAAGGATCTGCAGGGAGAATAAGGCTCTTGTCAAAGTTCTGGAATTTAAACCTGAGTCATCTTATTCTTCTTCATTCTGTCACTCGGCCGCATTAATTAATGTCTGTGCCTGGCTTTTCCAAGTTTACTGAACCTCAGGCTCCTTAACAACAAAATGGGCATAAATAACACCAGCCTGCAGGGATTCTGTGAGAACTCACCGAGATAATAAATGCAGCAGGTCATAAACACATCAAAAAGCACCATCCTGTTTACTTTTAAGACTCAGGACCATCCACTGGAAGCTTAAGTTATATCAGGTTGAAAAGAAATAAGGCTCAGAATCCACAGGATTTGTGACCCTAGTTTAACACATAGGGCCTTGTCTTTAACTTAGCAGGCATTCAGTAAATATTTATCGAAGAAAGAAAAATCCCTCCTATTCTTAATGCCTGCCACTTGCACAGGGTGCTTGCTGAAGCCATCTGCACTCTACGCTCCAGGCCCGTCGTTAATTACCTCTATACAGGTGATACAGCACACTCTAGAGACAGATGCTGCTGACAACTTTTCCAGGATGTGGATTTTTCCCCTCCTACCTGAAAAAGCTAAGCTAAGCTACATTTTTTTCAGCAATTAAAATAATGACATTCCTTGCTATTTAAATACACAAACGTCAGCTCGCTCATAACTTGAAATCATTGGTAACGATGTAATTCTTGTCTATTAAATCAGCCCGCAGCTCTGCACCTCTGGTCCGTTCCTTGAGAGAGTCAGCCACGGAGCTTCCCGTAAGCTTTGTGCTTCGGTGAACCCATTGAACCGAGAGACAGGGAGCATCGGAGCGGTAGTTTATTGACCTTTGGTAACACGACCCCTGTTTCTGATTCTCTCTCCCACCCTGTAACATGTGACAAATGCGTTTGCACTTCGGAGCAGTGTAAGCACACACTGATTTGACCATGTAGCTTTAGCTTTCATTCCAGTCTCAAAAACCCAGCTCCCTGAGGAAATTCCAGAAAAAACTGGGGTGTGAGGGAGAGGCTTCCGCGCCCGCCCTGGAGCCTTCTACTGCAATACCGACGATCCATTATTTGCTGGACTTCCACGATCCGAATAGAACTGATAGTTGTGTCGATCCCTGGACTGGGAGGAAACAGAGAAAAGAGAGTCAACTCTTCTGCTGAGGAAGAGCACTGAGCTCCAGCACGGAGTCCAACTTTCCGAATGCAAATAAAAGTTTCCCGGATAAATGAACTTCATTTGCATTCAAATGGAAAAAGAAGGAGAAGGGAGGAGAGAGGGCATTTTTGTTGTGGTTATAGTAAACTTTAAGAAAACTAAAAAAAAAAAATCCTAGGTTCCAACAGGTAGCCTCATAATATCCAAAAGAATTTCTGGACCCTGGAAGTCCTACTAAATGGAAACTTATTGAAAATGCTTTAAAAAATGAGAAAACAGACTAAAAATAGAGTCAGAAGAATAGAAGAGAAGGGCAGGAAGTTCAAATAAATGATAATCATCCACAGAACTCAACCATCACGTGTCTAGTAATGAGCGACATTTCTAATGTGCCCTTCACAGGGAGGCTGGCTTCAAGTGTAAAAGCGGAGCCTGTGAGTGTCTGTCCCTGTCCCTCACTCTGGTGACTATAGCTTGTAGTTTCTCTGCCTGGCTCCCCAAGAAAAAGAATAGAGTCACTTAAATTTAAACTTACAGTCATTCCCCCAGTCAGGGCTGGTTAGCTCATCTCCTGCGTCTGTCTGCTGCAGAGGAAACAGGTCTGTCAGTTTTGAAATCTTACTCAGGATGAGAAGAACCCGGGTGTGGTGTGAGCTCTGGTTTGTCTCTGTCCATGGACGGTTCCCCCACCCTTTCTCTCACCCAACTTTCATCCCATTGCATCCTTACCACATTGCTTACAGAAGATTCTCACCCTTCTCCGAGAGGTTGTCTGCTTTGAGCTAAATTGTGACCCCCCCCCAATTCTCCTGTGTGAAATCCTAACCCCTAGTACTCAGAGTGTGACTGTATGTGTAGGTAGAGCCTTTAAAGACGTGATCAAGTTAAAATGAGGCTATTAGGGTGAGCCTTCACTCAGTCTGACTGATATTCTCATAAGAAGGGGGATTCAGACAAAGAGGGTGCGTGCACAGAGGAAAGACATTGTAAGGACACAAGGAGAAGTGGCCCTCTGTGAGCCAAGGAGAAATGGCCCAGAAGAAACCAGACCTGCCAACACCTTGATCTTGGACTTGCAACCCTGTAGAACTGTGAGAAAATGTATTTCTGCTGTTTAAGTCACCTAGGCACTGTATTTTGTTATAACAGTCCTAACAGACTAAGACACCATCCCAGGTTAGATCAAAGTAGCTCATAGCTCCCTCCTTTCTAATGCCATGGCATTTATTATTGAATCTCCTATGTGGTGATCAATCAGTGATACATCTAACACTATGCAAAGGGCATGTTATCTCTATTCTCAACAACTCCACAACAGGAAACCTCTATTAACATTCTTTGAATCCTCTGTAGCTCCTGCAGAATGTGATCCACACAGGAATACATCGAGCTTAAGGTAAGGACTGAAGAGAGGAACAGATCACTGGTGTGGAACAGGAGCTTGCCTGTGGAAAAGGAAGTTGGGGAAGTGGGTGTGATCTATCATAGCCAAAAAGGCATTTTAAATGCGGTTGTGAAAAGGTTACCATTCAGATGATTGTTATTAAGGCTATGGGAAAAAAATATATGTCTTTTTAAAGTGGATAGTGAAAGCAATCATTCAGTGAGTTGCTAAACAAACCTAACAAAAGAGTTTAAATTTTTTTTAATGCTGCAGGTTTTTCATTTGCAGGGTTTTTCAAGTAGTTGTACCCATTATTCCATTTTTTCATTTGCATTAAACAATACAATTTTATATTTTTCAATATAGTTTTGGAGAAAATACAAAGACATTAACTTCCTTTAACAAGAAATATAAGTTAATACAATGTATGCTGCTTTCTTTCATTGGAAGGAAAAAAAAGGCACAATCTAAAACAAGTTTCTGTATGGAATTTCAGGATAAGAAGAAGCAGAAGCGGCAGTGGACATTAGTTGGGGTCAGTCACTCCCAAGTCTCTCTGTCCTGGCTAGTACTTCCCACTCCAGGTGGATGGGCTGTTGCACTTGTCCACTCACCTAACTGTGAGCTTCTGGGGGACTGCGTCTTCTTCACCGTTGTATCCTCACATAAGGCAAGGCCAGGCTCAACTGTGGGTGCTAATAAATATTTGAGGGAGGGTGGGAGACAAGCGAAAACCAATCAAATACCCTCTAGAACAATGTTTCCTCTTGCACACTTAAAGCGGAAGTTCCCAGGACGAATGCAGAGGGATGCCGGCAGTGGGCATGGGAAGCTGAGCTCCTTCACCCTGTGAGCAAATGGGAGAGACAGAACTCAAAGGCAAGGCAAGTATCCTGAGCATCCTCTCCAACATGATGCTTTCCATGAAGAAGGAATGATCTTGATGCATGAAGATTTTCTAGAAAATTGAATATTTATTTCCCTTTAAATATAAATGTATGTGCGATCTAAAAATGCCTCCAGATTGCTTGGATTCCAGCTATTCCAATAATAATTTTCAAGCACATGTCTCCTGCTTGGAGTTTTCTTGTGATCGCTTCCACAGAAGGCAGCGAATTTACAAGGCAAATGAGGCAGAAAGAGAAGGGGAAACCAGAACCTCTCCACCCTCTGTTTTCTTCCCCTCTCTTTTGTTCTACTTTCTTGTGGAATTTGCAGGAAAGGGACTCATTGTAAGTTCTATAAATAGAACTACAGAGCTGCCTCACTTCCACAGAATCTAGCTCTTAGGTTCCCGAAGACTAGAACCCAATGATAGGATTTAGTATCTGATAACAGTATTTTTTTAAACAGTAAAAAAATGTGAAGTTGAGGAGAGACCATCTTGCAGATTTAGAATGACAAAAATAGCTTTTGAAAAGCAGGATTGGAAATACCAAATTTTATCTCCTATAAAACACCTCCAATTTGTCACTTCTCTGAGGCAAAAAGAAAAAAAAAAAAACACTATTCAATTCTGAAAGGCTGGTCATTAAAAAACCATAAATGTTCCTGTTGTCATACATGAGTGGCTCTCACTTTGTACTGCCTTCCAGCAATATTCACTATAAAGTTAATACACATTCCCAGCAGTTTTCATTGCAAAGTTGAAGATATATTTCATAATCAGTGGATAAGATTGCTCCATAAGCTAAATCAGAAGCTCCTGGAGGGGAGACGGAAGGTGGCAGCCACCAGAAGCACGTCTTGTTGAGGTAGAAAGTGCACATGGCACCACTCTCAGAACCGTGAGCGGGCTGAGCTCCAGCACAGCACCTCGGATGCCTCTTTCCTTCCCAACTGAACCAGACTCAGGCCAAAAAGGATCCAATAAGCCCAACCACTCGATGACCGAGTCCTTTAACACGGGGAACCATTTTCTTTTGGCCATTTGCTCTTCTTAGAATTCTGGTCTCCAAAACAAAATAAACATGAATTCCAGATGCTTTTTTGCTTTGTGAGATTTAAAAAATTTTTTTACCAAATATCTACAAACCTGTAACATTCCACAGATTCCTCCCCCCACCCCCACACAGGCCCTTTACTTAGCATCTAACTCTGCTCTTTATTTAAATCTTTATTGGTTCCATAGGATAAAATCTAGTCCAGTTGGTTCCTCTTCCAGAGTAGACTTACCCAAACCTTTCATTAAATGGGAGGAGGGGGGATAACCTTTCTGAAAAACATATACACACAATCAACCTAGGCCCAAAGGAAGAATCGCGGTCTGAGTTCAGCACATCATGAAAATGCTGATTTTCCGTCACTTCTTTTACTAGTAGTCTTGATCTTCAGGAAGAGAGCTCATGGACGGGTTCTGGGAGCTTGGTAAACAGTTACATAGTAACCTTCATTACCCCCACCCCATCCTGCCCCCAAGAGTTTTTGCAAGTTTTTTTTAACCCTTGAATTTCTTTTTTATTTTTACTCCTCAGTTTTTAATTAGTCTTCAATGCTTCAGAAACGACTGGTTGAAACAATGTTTGCCTGGCTTTTTTCTCTTTTGGATTTAGGATCCCCAGTGTTGTTTGGTCCCCCCAGCGGAGGGAAAACACGGAGGGCAGCAGAGAGAAGTGCCTTTCCTCGGGCCAGAATTGGCCCACACCACACACATCTCAATGGCTAGAGGCAAACTTGGGTGGGGGGATTGTTGCTGAAAGGGCTTTGGAGAACCTCAGAGGGAACACTTTCTGCATCTCCTCGAGTCGATGCCAGCCATGTGCACACTGTGCCCAAATAAATGGTGGCAGAATGGGAAGGAGCCCAACGTGGGAGACCCGTTCCAGCTCCAACTGGGGGAGTAACTAACTACAGAACCTCAGGCAAGGTCCCGGGCCTCCAGTGTCATCAGTTGTAAAAGGAGCAGGCTGGCAAGAGTGACAGGCTGTCCTGGCCGGAGGACTTCGGAATTTCAGGTGATTTCATAGAGTGCCTGTGTCTGAGCACTGGGAAAGCGACACCCCTTCCACAGACAGGTGATGTTTGCAAATGTCACTGTGGGAGTAACAAAAACAACTTCATTAAAAACTTAACTGAGTTTCTAGTTACCTTCTCCCTCGACGTATGTTCTCAGCCAAATCACTGTAAAAGTATGATGAATTAATAACACATTCTTGGGGGTCAAACAGTCAGGGTGCCATGGAATACCTGCTCCCTGACATTTTGTGACTCCCCATCCCCCAGAGCTTTCAGGTTTCCTGGAGGTGAAAGTAAATAGAACATTTACATTCTTTCCATTTTTCTCCACTTGAATCAAGGAAGAGGCAACAACCTTCCCAGCGAATCAGGGAGCCAGGTACAGCAAACCTTAACTTCCATTTTCAGCCGAGAAGCCGACCGTTGTGTCTAGGAGGGCACAGCCAGCCACCTGGAGCAGCCCTGCTTTCTTCAGGAGCCCCGTCAGGTCTCCTACATGAGGAGAGGTAAAGTGAGCAGACACTCACTGTCCCAGCGAACACAGCAATGAACCTGCCGATGAAGAGCTGGTGGCTACAGCAGTGAGTTTGCTCAACGGTCAAGGAACTTTGAAAATGACAACTGGATCGTCCATGACCTCTTTCTATAGAAAATCTGTCGTGATCAGTACTTGTCTCCTAGGTGAGACAGTCTCTTCTGAGGGCTGCTCTCAAAACAGGACACCAAATGTCCCAAGGTGGACCCCCAAGGTAAGGAAAGGATTCAGCAAGCCACAAGGCTTCATGTGCTTTCACAAGGGGTGTGGGGCAGCTTTGGGGTGTTTAAAACTGTTGAGAATATGATGGCTGAAACAAATTCCTCTCTTCAGACTGAACCTCTATCCTCACCCTACAGCGATGCATGTTTCCCAGTTCAATCGGAAACCGCTTTCACAAGAAGAGCATCGCGTCCTGGAGATGTGGGGAAATTCTCCGTGCATCGGCTTCCTCGTTAGAAAAACGGGATAATCACTGCCTGTATTTTAGGCTTGTAAAGATTAAAGATTTATGTTGACCACTTGAGACAGGGCCTTGCATATAGTAAACATTTCATTACGTGAAGATGATGATGATTGGTAAAAGTTATCTGTTCAAGACTAGGGTAATAATATCAAAAGGAAAAAGAAAGTACACTGTCACCCTAAAACTCCCACCGCTGACCATATTCTGCGTGTCAGTCACCAGGGCTGCTCAAAACTCCTTCGGTCCATCTTCTGCCAGATGCATGTGACATCTGCATTCCCCCAATTGCTTGGAAATTAGGCATGACCAAGGTCACTTGTTAGCACAGCCTCCTAACAAACTGTACCAATACTATTTATTGCTATTATTTGCATCATCATCATTGTTATTTTAGACACTCAATATGTGTGTTTAGAGTTCTAAAAACAGTAATAAATTAGCATACATTTGGATGTATTGTATTTGATCTTACTGAGATAATTACACCTTTAGCCCTTGTTCAAGTTTCCATGTTTTCTTTAATATAAAATTCTGTTACTTAAAAAGCATCTCTGCCTTGGCTGTGGCTCAGTGGATTGAGTGCTGGCCTGAGAACCAAAGGGTCTCCAGTTTGGTTCCCAGGCAGGGCACACGCCTGGGTTGAAGGCCGGGTCCCCGGTTGGGGACGTGTGAGAGGCAACCAATCAATGTATCTCTCGCATATCAATGTTTCTCTCCCTCTGTCTCCCTCTCTTCTCCTCTCTCTGAAAGTAAATAATTTTTTTAAAAAGCATCTTTGTGTGTGTGCATGCACATGTGTGTGTGCGTGTGTGTCTAAGAGGAAGAAGTTCCATTCAGAAAATGGAATGCCAATCTTGTGTTTTCCACTGATTTAAAGCTTACCCTGAACTCATTACAGTTTCTAAAGCCTTTTACGTTCACCCTGTCTGGTTTGGGCAGAGAGCCCAGATACTACATCATTTTTAAGTTCTAAGTGAGCCAGGAAAGAATCCACCCATCCACCCGTGATTACTTCAGTCGTGCAACTATTGCTATCTTTGTTGGCAACAGACAAATGAGACCCTTTCACTTGAATCAATCAAAACTTCATCTTCAGGCAGGGAATTCAATACATTCATGCGCGGCTTAACAACAGGAATATGTTCTGAGAAATGTGTCTTCAGGTGATTTCATTGTTATGAGAGCATCACAGAGCGCATTTGTGCAAGCCCAGATGGCATAGCCGACCACACACCCAGGCTGCCTGGCACAGCCTATTGTTCCAAGGCTACAAAACAGCATGAGATTAAATCCAGCGTAAGAGAAAATGATGCAGTCAGAAGACATGGGAAACACAAGATGTGTGAGGTTGCTCCCAGCCTATCGCGGCATATCAGTTGACAGAAAACTCTGTACGTATAAAGAGCACACTCTAAAATAATGAAAAAAGTATAGTCTAATAAATACATAAACTAGTAGCATAGTCATTTATGATCATTATCAAGCATTATGTGCCGTGCACAGTTTTCTGGGACATACTTTCATGTGACTGGCAGTGCAGTGGGTTGCTCGCACCAGCCTCACCACAAACAAGTGGGCAACGAGCTGCCCTACACCACTATGAGATCACTGGGCCACCGGAGCTTTTCAGCTCCATTATAATCTTGTGGGACCATCATTTATATGAGGTCCCTCATTGACCTCATTATAAATGAATGCAAGTTTGTTTCTTTGTGTTTTTAAAGATCACACCTCCTTAAATAGAGGAGTAGAGCCATTATCTGGAACTATTAAGACATGATTCAAGGAAATATTGACAAGGGAAAAGAACACTTCAAGTTCAAAGCTCTAGTTGTTTCTCTTTGAACATCGTTCACCTGCCCATAACCTCTGATGAGATTCCATTTCCTTGGACTGTCTTTGCACAGCACTTGAGAGGACTCTTCTTGTTCCCCAGATGGGGCAGCAATAAATGTCCTGACATGGGAGGATCTCACAAAAACTGATTTCTGGAATTAGGAAGGAGAATTCTGTGGTTGCCAGAGACGTCATCGTAAGCGCTGCACGGCATGGGGCAGAGGGCAAAGGGGTGACAAAGTTAGCTGACAGGCTAGTTCTTCTGTTGACAATTCACATGAAACACAGGCTGGATTTGAGGTGAGGAATGTGCAGCTCTCACCTGAGGAGGAAGAGGTTGTGGGCGGCAGGGCCGGCTCCTGAGAGCTGGTGATGTTGCTGGTAAAAGGTAATGAAATGATTCATGAAAAAGGCCTTCAAGGGTCCTTCTCCCCAAGGAAAGCAAGACCAGAATTCTCACCTCAGGAGGAGACTTGGGGCACGTTGGTCTTGATCTTTTAAGCTAAGTATGTAAAGGGAGACTGTTGTCAAGGCACTGTTTAAAAAATAATAAGTACGTATTATGTGGCAGATTTGATTCCAGATATCTCTCACAACCAGCAGGGCACAGATGTAAGCATACAGGCCACACAGAGCGGGGCGGGGGGGAGGGCTGCCATGGTAGACAGAAGTGCCATGGAAACCAGCCCAGTGGTGCTTCTCTGCTACGGTGAGAAAAGCCCTCATCCTCCTGGAGCTCAGAGGCTCCTGGGGTAGTCCACATGGATGGATTTTTCCACAGCAGCCCCCTGGCCCTAGCAAGCTGTTTCAAAAGCATCTGTCACTAGTGGAAGATTACAAGAGGAAGTGTGTAAATGGCTGGAGGTAGCTCTCTGGTCCTTGCAGGAAAAAGTCAGAGTGAAGTTCACATCCCTCTGGTGGAGGGTACCCACATGGGGATGTGGGGGGATGAAAGGAGGCTCAGGTTCAGTCAGTTGTGGATGCCAACGCCTTTGGCCACTGCTGACACCTTCCAGCTGCCTGTCTTTTCAGAGCACAATATGCCAAATTGAAGAGAGGAAGGAAAAAATGCAGTAAAGCATCTATTTCCACACTACATGGATTCAACACACTGAGTGTATCTTTCCCCTCTGATGATCAGAACTTATATATCCAAATGGGAGCGCTCCTTAAAGGTTCTGAGCTTTGGGAAGCTGTTCCCAATGATGTTCATGCATCCAAACACTTAGCATTCTCCTCTTCGGGGTGGGGGTGGGGGTCTAGAACCCTCTCACGAGCCTCACAAGAAAGTCTCCTTGGTGACCTTACAACCCTACTGGATACTGGGCCTGACACAGGGGGACCTGACAACCCCACTGTGTGCTGGGCCTGACACAGGGGGACCTGACGACCCCACTGTGTGCTGGGCCTGACACAAGGGGGACCAGACTTGATTTCCTGCTGGTTTGACTTCACACCTGATTCTGTAGACTCATCTCCTCATTATTTTGTTCCCCATCAAAGGTGGTGGATTTCCATCATTAAATATACACAAAGTACGTGCCACATGTTTGAGTTCCACTCATAGAGCGACAACTCCCAGAGTGTTCTTAGCAGCAGCAGAGTCCTGCACAGCAGGCACAGCCCAGCCTAGGAGAAGGCTGCAGGGCCCCGAAGACGCCGTCAGGTGGACTCTGTTGTGTCGCTCTGACAACTGCTTGCTGTGGTCCAGTCTCCCTTACTTGGTTCTCCCACAGCCCCCATCTTCTCTGTTCCTGTTACTTAATTAAACACTCTTTCTGCTTTGTCTCTGGCATCTGCTTCAATGCAAACCCCAGAGAACCTCTAGAATCGCAGAATAAATAACATGTCCATCTGCTGCTTTCTTTGGGGACAAACTCTGGTTCTGCCCCTTCTCAGGTAGCCCACCTGTCACAAACAGGGTAATGAGCCTAATTCCTCCCAAGGATGGTCTTGGTGGTCAACAATATTGGAATTCGTAAGATTGAATAAGCCCGTTTCAAAAGCAGCTCCTTTGCGTCAAACTGAGATTCCGGGGAACCTTTCCATTCGGTTTTCAGGGGAATTTGAGAACTAGAAAACGCCGTGTGTCTGTGGAGGTGCACACTCACACTCTCCAGAGCTGGGGATCCCAGAAGAAGACAAGCTCACTGAGGAGAGTGAGGAAAGTGAAACGGCCTCGAAGGGGAATTCTAGGCCAAATCCTTGGGGATGTGTCCCGCAGTGGGCAGGGGCAAGAGAGAGGTTAAAATGGAGAGGGGGCAAGCAGGCAGAGGCCCACACTGTCTCCTAGAGCAGGAGCTGCTTCCCATGAAGCAGAGCCCCCCCGCACATCCCTTCCTTTCCGTCTGAGGATGAGCATCTCCCCTGAGACAAGCCAGAAGCCAGTCCTTTCCCACACTAACAAAGCATTTTTCAGGGGATAGATAAATACCCCTTTCACCGGGTGAATAGTCAGACTGAAAGCAAGAAGCCCCGGAGGACAGAGACAAGATGACCAGGGCTCAGAGGCTGAGTGGCCATCCCAGCAGCCCCATGAGACTGAGGGCCAGAGGCCAGAGAAGACCCCTCCGTCCCTGGAAGGGCTGGCCCTGATCCTGGCAGAGGAGGGAGGGTAGTCAGAAGGGACCCCATGCTTGCCTGACAAATACTTTTGAACGTATTGTATTTGTTTGCTTTAACTACTGGTCAATTTGGCTGCAATTTCATCATATTGCACATCTCAGGGTAATCTCACAATCCTTGGGTGTGAAGTCCCTACTGAAGAATCTAGAAGAATCCCAATAAATATGAATGCTCAGGGGACAGTAGATTGTACCTGATTGCTTACTCACTCTTTTTTCCCCACACAGACTAAAGGATGTGAGAAAGTTATCAGCAAGACTAAACACACACATGTAAAAGGCACAGTAGGCTGTTAAAAAATACCAGTTCACTGAAAAAAAAAATGACCACCGTTCATCACACATTTAAGAGCAGAAGCCTGTGCTTCTTTTCTTCCACATAAGATTCTGTGAAGGACTCCCTCACCTCTGAGCTGCATCAAAGGTCACTGCCCAGGTTAAAGGGAGCCTTGTCTTCAAAGTAAATACAAGGTCAGACTTCGGTTCACAAGTGAGAGAAGGAAGATGGGAAAAAAAGGAGCTTCACGGAGCCTAACATTGAAGTTTTTCTTACCAAAATGCCATCACAGCAATAAGAGTCATAACCAAGGTCTGGAACACCCAGTTAGGACACCACTGTTTTTTTCCTGCAAAATAAACCTGTAAAAGGAGTCAGTCACAAGCAGTGATAAAGCCAACGCTGAGAGGGGGGCTGCCTGAAGCGCCACTCCCAGCGAGGGGCTCACTGCTCCCTCGGGGCAGTTGGTGAGCATCTCCCTCCCCCTCCCTGCCTCCCTGGAAAGGAAGCTCTCTCAACTCCCCACCTCAACTCCCTCCCTTTCCTTGACACTCCAGGCTACAGGGATCTCTCCTTCTCCCTGACACCCTGCAGGATGCTGGTCTGCGCCATGCACTTAGCACTTTTTCTTAAAGTTTTATGAGAGAAGAGGACCTAACACACAAGATACTGTCAGAACCCAAATGTCCTTCTCTTTTAATAAAATACTTTTCAAAATCGAAAGGCTTTTAAGACGTGATAGAATGAATCCCAGTGGAAGAACGTCAGGCATCATGGCAGACCGTGGAGAAGTTTTCGGTGGCATGAAATAGTGCCATGTTAAATCTGACACATGTGTGTCTAATTTTGTCACCTATTTTTAAGGACAGTTCTGGACCTGTGCCTTACGTATCCACTCAACAACTATTCATAAAGCACTAATATACATAACACCACAGGGGACATGAAGATAAGTAAGTCACAGTCTCCAGGAAGTGAATGAGACAAAGCTTTAGGACCGCTGCATACTGGCGTGAAAACTTGTACGCAGGGAAAGGACCAAGAACTGCAGGATAGACAGCTGTGCAGTAGCCTGGAAATGTGGCCAAATAGATAGCAGGTTTTCTGTCCCTTTAAGTCAGGTCCTTCTTAAATATGAGTGAGCATCTCCCTACTAACACCATAGGGAGCGGTATGTTTTCTTCCTCCTGGGGGAGCAGGGTAGAATTATGCTTTTGATCAGAAGTAAACTGAAGGATGGTGGTAGTTAAGAAATGCTTTAAATTGGTCTTTGTTTGAATTTCTTGAATACTAATAACAGTGAACACATGTATAGCTCTGACCATGTGCCATAAATTCTTCCAAATGTTTCACACATACTATTTTTGTTCATCTTCACAATAATCCTCAACAGTCCTATGAGGCAGGAAGTGTTATTTCCATTTTCAAGAAGAGGAAAATGAGGCCCAGGAAGGCTAGCCTCCTCACCCAAGATCACATAGCTAGGAAGTCACCAAGGCAGGACAGGAATCGAACAGCATTTGGCTCCAGAACCAGTGCTCTTAACCACAGGGCTATGCTGCCTCCCTTTTTCTGTCTGTAAAAGAAGGAAATACCCTACAACTTAGACGGATATTGCTATTATTCCAAAGGTCCTCGTGGCTTACCAAATGAACCCCTTAACCTGGTGATCCAGAGACTGAGCCTAACCTATATTTTCAGCCTTATGTCCTACTCTCCTCCCTAACCAACTGCCACCTAGCCCTTCGATGAAGCCAGCGCCAGCTCCCAGACCTCTACTCACACCATTCCGTCCGACAACTCTCCTATGACTCCTGTTAGTCCCACCAATGCGTGCTCCTTCTTGAAGACCCAGCTCCCATAATACTCCTGCTACACTCTAAGCTTCTGTAATATTTATCCCATTCAGGTAAAGTGCTCTTTGCCTTTCCTTCTGGTCTTCTCTGGTTACCTTGCAGTTATTTAGTTGAAGAGGCCACGTGTCACTTTTATCTGCCTTCCACAGGTCTAGGACATCGACTGCAAGAGGCCTCCCCATCGAATGGGTGCCCTTTAATGTCCATGTCACCTCCTGACTCTGTGTCCTCATCCCAGCCCCCACCCACCCACACATCCAAGACACTGAGCCACTTATTGTTTTTAATTTAGACTGTGAGACTTCAAGGGATATTTTCAGACTGAGCTATGTATTCATTCGACAAGTATTCCTTGAGTACCTACTATGTGCCTGGGACAAAGTGTGAGGAAGGCAGACATGGAGCCTGCCTTCATGGACCATGCATCCTAGTTAATATTCTGAGATAACTGCAAAATAAACAGATTCTGCAGGTACAACATGCAAGCTACAGAGGTTGCACGTGACTAAAGTGCACCTATTAGAGCGCTATGGATGTAGACACCACCCCCTCCATCCTATTGCAAACCGGGTAGTGCAGAGGGCACCTTCCTGACACAGTATTTTTAATGTTTTGTGTTTATTGAGCAGCCTGCTAAGTGCTGAGCACTGTGCTAAGGGCTTCAGCTCATTCAATCCTAACAACAATCTTTGTAAGGCATCACACTACTATTATCTCTATTGTCCAATGCAATTAAGTAACGTGCCCCAAAACAATTTTACATATACAAGAAGCTTGTCAGGAACACGACACTGTAGTAGTTTTTAGTGGAACATTCAACTCTTTCTGAATCTTTTGACAATACTTCAATGTAGTATAACATGAAGAGTGGAGAGAAAACCAAGGCAACGGCCCTAACATCAGGACAGGGTCATGGCCATCTTCCTCCAGGAAGGATCGTGGCCCACTGAGCATCAGAGGGAGCAAGCTGAGTTTCTAGCTGAACTGCAGCTAGAAAGGGAGGGTTGCAGCTACTCCCTCACAGACACTTCTCTGCAACGGAGAGGGTGTCCTTCAAGTCAACACACGATTAACCTTCACTTTTTACGTAAATGGTATCCTACTAGATGAAAGTACTCTATTCATTAATAAAGCGATCACATTTTAATCTTTGCAAGCAAGTGAATACCTACTCCCCATTTGCATATATGCTACTAAATATCAAAGGGAAAACAGGGATTTGAGGATTAACTGGCAACCCTTCGGGATCTTCTGAAGCCAAAGATAAGGCACTATGTGGAGTGAAGGCATCCACAC